>CAUYRH010045985.1:0-83585 GCA_963574655.1 Perodicticus potto
TTTTTTGAGACAGAGCCTCAAGCTGTCACCCTGGATAGAGTGCTATGGCATCACAGCTCACAGCAACCTCCAATTCCTGGGCTCAAGCTAGTCTCCTGCCTCTGCCTTCCAAGTAGCTGGGACTACAGGCGCCTGCCACAAAGCCCGGCTATTTTTTGATTGCAGCCGTCATTGTTGTTTGGCAAGCCTGGGCTGGATTTGAACCCACCAGCTCAGGTGTACGTGGCTGGCGCCTTAGCCCGTTGAGCCACAGGTGCCGAGCCAAGTTTTTGTTTTTTAAATTACACATTCAATTTATTTTTTTTTAATTGTGTGCTTTTAAAATTTTAAATTGTGATAAAATATACATAATATAAAATTGACCATTATAACCATTTTTAGCTCTATCAGCAGCTTTAAAGACATTCACATTTGTGGACATCCATCACCAACATCCAGTCCAGAACTTTTTCATCTTCCCTAAATGAAACTCGGCACTCATCAAACAGTACTCCCTATTTCCCCCTTCCCCAGCCACTGGGAGCCGCTATTCTACTTTCTGTCTTCACAGATTTGACTACTCTAAGTACTTTATATAGGTAGAATCATACAATATTTGTGCTTTTGAGTCTGGCTTATTCTCTTAGCATAATTTCTTCAAAGTTCATCTATGTTATCATGTGTATCACAATTTCCTTCTCAATTTATTTAATTTATATATAGTATTCAGATTTTCTATGTTTTCCTGAGTTTGATAATTCATATCTTTCAAGGGATTTGTACATTTTACTTAAATTGTTTAAATTATTGGCATAAAGTTGTTCATAATATTTACTTATTATTTTTGAATGTGTGTAGGACCCGTGGTCATTCTTCTTTCATTCCTGAGAAAAGTGATTTGAATTTTCTGTGGTAGTATTTTCTTGATCAGACTAGCAACAGGTTTATCAATTTTATTCATCTTTTAAAAAAATCAGCTTTTAGCTTAGTTGGTTTTCTCCATTGTCCATTTTCTATTTTATTGGTTTCTGCTATTTATTATTTCCTTGCATTTACTTTGGGTTTAATTTGTTTTTGTTCTACTTTCTTAGGACAGAAGTTTATGTAATTGATTTTAGACCTATCTTCTTTTCTGATATAAGCATCTAAAACTATACATTTCCCTCTAAACATTTCTTTAGCTCACATTTCACACAAATTTTGATGTTATTCTTTCATTTTCATTTACTTTAAAATATTTTCCAACTTCTCTTGTGATTTCTTCTTTGAACCATCGATTATTTGAATGTATTTTACTCAATTTCTAAATATTATGTGTTGTTACAGGTATATTTCTTTTATTTATGTTTAATTTAATTCTGTAAGGTCCAAGAAAATTAATTGAAACTTGTTTATGGCTCCACATATAGTCCTGAGATCTCAATGAGTGTTCATGAATACTTAAAAAGAATGTATATTTTGTAATTGTTGAATGTGAGTGTTTTACAAATGTCCAGTAGGCCAAGTTGGTTAATAGTGTTATCAAATCTTCTAAATCTTTACTATTAATAATTTTCTGTCTACTTATTTTAGCAATGACTGGAAAAGGAATGTTGAACTCTCTAGCCATAATTATATATTTGTCTATGTCTACTTCCAGTTCTATCAGTTTTGCATTATGCATTTTGAAGTTCTGTTATTAAGTATGTACATATTTAGGACTGATATGTCTTCATGATGAATTGACCCCTTTATCCTTAGAAATAGTCCTCTTTGCCCTTGATTGCATTCTTTCCCCTATAATATGTTTTGTCTGTTTTATATAACTCCTCCAGCTTTCTTATGCTTGGTGTTGTCTGATATATCTTTTTCTATCATTTTACTTTTAACCTATCTGGGCTTTTAAAGTAGGTTTCTTATGTAATAAGTAGCACACAATTAAGTCTTGCTATTTTATATAGTGTAATATTTTCTGCCTTTAGAGGGCTTAGTTCATTTACACTTAATGTAATTATTGACATGGTCAGGTTAAAGCTACCATATTATTATTTGTTTTCCATTTGTTCAATGTGTTATTCTCTCTTTTCTTTTCCTTCCTTCTTTTGGATTATGTACATTTTAGTACTCTGTTTTACCTTCACTATTATCTTATTAGTTTCCTTTCCCTCTTTCTCTTAGTGTTTGTCCTAGGGTTTATAAATATCATCTTTAACTTATAGCAATCTATCTTTAAATAATATTCATCTCTGCCTACTTTTAATATTTTCTCTTTATCACTGATTTCAGAAATTTGATTATTATCTGCCTTGGTATACTTCTCTTCATGTCATGTTAATTCTATTTGGGATTCTT
Organism: Perodicticus potto; assembly: GCA_963574655.1. Lineage (NCBI taxonomy): Eukaryota > Metazoa > Chordata > Mammalia > Primates > Lorisidae > Perodicticus > Perodicticus potto. Next base: position 2,311 of record CAUYRH010045985.1, read on the forward strand.
TGCATTTTGTTGGCTATGTGGGTTCCTTGAGCATATTTAATGTATTTGTAACAAGTGTTTTAAAGTTACTGTCTGCTAATTCTGTCACTCTGTTTTTTCTGGGCCTATTTATAGGTCATATTTTCCTGTTTTTTGGGAATGTCTAGTGATTTTTTTATTGGATGCTAGACATTGTGAATTTTATTTTGTTGAGTGCTAGATTTTGTTCTGTTCTTTTATAGGGTGTTGGACTTCATTCTGACAGATGATAAAGTTACTTGCAGATCAGTTTCAGGCTTGCTTTAAAGCTTCAGACCAAGAAGAGTATATTTTTACTCCAGAGCTAGTTTAGCACCCACTACTAAGGAGTGACCATTCTGGGGCTTCTACTGAAGGTCTTGTGTCTGAGCTTTGTTAGTTCTTGCCAGTGGGAACTTGAATAATTCTTGGCCCTGTATAAGCTCTGAGAATTGTTCAACTTATAGTTATCCACTAATTCTCATTTCCCCAGAAGTTGTTTTTGCTCAAACTGTGGCATTCCACCCTACGTGTAAGGTCCTCATGCATATTTTTGCATAGGAGCTCTTTCTATGCATAGATCCTCTCTGATACTCTACAAATTCTAGCCTCCCTTAGCCTGCCTGGACACTGATCTCTGTCTGTTCAACTTGGCAAGGTTGCTAGACTATATTTGGTCTTTTATATTAGTGCCATTGTCCTGGAATTACCTCTGAATAGAAAGCTGGGTAACCATATTCATAGGTCTCTCAGTATTTTTCCCTTCTTCTCTTGACATTCACAATCCTGCAGTGCCTGTTGTCCAGTGTCTGAAAACAGACATTTCATATATTTTTCCCAGTTTTCTCATTGTTTATGTTAGGAGGGAAAGTCTTTAGCAGTGGGCTGTCAGTGTGGGCCACAGAGGAATCGGTAAGGTTCTGGTCATCCTTGTGCATCCCTCACATGCCTAAGTTCAGCTTTCTGGGCCATCACAGGACTCTCACTTCCATGACAGCAGCTATGGGGGACACTGGCTGTGGGGAACATCTGGTCAGAGTCTGTGCTGAGACTCTGCCTCAGTGCTAAGGGTTCTTTAGTTGAGTTTAAAAAGGGCTGATTTAGACCTCAGATGGATGATTCAGGGGTGTTTGAGAAGGGACTGGTAGGTGGGCATTTGCTGTCCTGGTCTTCCTTGGGTGGGAGCAAGGTGGTGACAGAGCTTAGAAATGATAGCATTTTGGGTAGGGGTTAAGGTCTCTAGAATAAGGCTCAGGATGCAAAGTCAGCCACTTCTGGGATTTCATTTCAGCTGAAAAATCTATTTCAGACCCCCAGGAGCTGAATTCAGAGACGCTGGCAGCACTTTGGTCAATTTATAGCAGAGAAATCCCCTTCTGGCTTCCTAGTGGCCCCTAGGACAAAGTAGTGACCCAGAGGGCAGCGCACTGCACGTGCCCTGCCCCACTCCACACACCCCTGCCTGCACACATGGTGGCATAGATCCCAGCCTTCTCTCCCCTCTCCCCACAGCAAATTGCCCCACAGGATTCAAATCCTGTGCTCACCCCTTACTCTGTGTGTGACTGTAAGGCAGGTTTTAAATGTCAGTTTCTTCATTTGTTTGTAAGATGAGCATAAAAATAGCACCAGTGCCTTTGGGATGAGGAGCACTGAGTGACTACAGGATACAGCTGTGCACCTGGCATTCACTGACCACCTGCCACTGTTCTTAGCCCTTTCCATGTGGAGCAGATTTACCTGTCACAACAAACCTACCAGCCAAGAATTCTTATTCTTATCCCTATCTCATAAGATGGGGCAGAGGAGGTGTGTAACTCATCCAGGGTCCTAGAGTTAGCAAGTGGTGGACTGGGGATGCTCAGCCCTGATCCAAATTGAAGGCAACTGACCTCACAGCCCAAGCTGTTGGCCACTTGACAATACCACCTCAAGGGCTGTTGGCTAATGTTACCATTGTTATCATCCAGCTCTTGGTGAGGTAAGTTGGCCCTTGCTCCAGGAAGTCTTCCTTAACCATTAAGGCTAGGCTAATACTAACAACACTGCATTTGTGCTGAGTGTCTCTGCTGTGTCCCAGAAGCCCTTCCTCTGGGCTTTTCCCTTTCTCTGGCTTCAGAGCAGCATGTGCCTTCTCCTGTCTTGCTGCTTTGGAAGGTGGCTCAGTGTGGGATCCTGAATGTGGGCTCTGCAGTGAGCATCGCCCCATACCACTCTCCAACTACGTGTCCCTAGGAAAATCATTTTGCCCCCCACCCCTTGCTGACTTTCCTCCCTCCACAAGGCTGACATTGCTTGAACACAGAACTTCTATTGATTGGCTGAGGATGAGGTGAGATTGTGTGTGTGAAGTGTTTCTACCATAGCTGGCCTTAGCTGATGGTGATTATCTGGGACATGTCTCAGAAGAGTCCTTTGTGACTTCTCATGAGTCATGAGCTCATGTTGCTTTTTTTGTGGGGGGGGATGTTTAGAAGTTCCTGATGTCAACCAAGTACAACAAGGACTCAAAGATGTACCGTGCGCTCCAGACAGTGTTTGGTGAGAGGTAAGGAGACAAGGCGGGATGCTTGAGTGGGAGGCCAGGGCCTATGGGGTCCAGAGTGTGGGCAAAGCATCAAGGTCCAAGGCCCTGGTTGCTAGGCATGCAAAGGGCACCCCACAAATGGTAGCCCTGCTCTGTGTTATTAGCACTTCCTGCCTTCTCCTTCCCCTCCAGATGACAGGTGGGAATATAGGGTTACTTAGGTGGGTAACACAATCACCCTGTTAATTTAGTTAATTTTTTATTGTGGTAAAACTGACATAACATAACATTCACCATATTAACTCCTTTAGCAAGTACAATCCAGTGGCATCCAGACATTCTTAATGTAGTACAACTACCATCACCATCAGCTCCAGAACCATTCTGTCATCCCAAAAGGCGAGCCTATCTCCACCAACCGGCTGCTCCCCCTCCCTCACCCACTTTCTGGCATCAAGTATTTATCTCCTGCAGACTATTTGGCCAAGGCTTGGTGTCCGAATGCAACTATGAGCGTTGGCACAAACAGCGCAGAGTCATGGATCTGGCCTTCAGCCGAAGGTGAGTGTCACCAAAGGTGGGCAGTGGAGGTCCTGCCTGGACTTTGGGAAGGTGGGTGGTCTTCATCTGAAGGGGTGTCATCCAGATGAAGGTAGAGAAGAAAGAGAGGGCACAAGTAGTTGAAAGAGAATGAGGCCTGCCTGCCCAGGGGGACATGAGGAGAAGAGAGGTCCCTATGTCGTTTGGGAATATCAGGGCCTGAGTGCCTATGATAGGCAGAGGCATGGGGCTCCTTGTCCTCAGAGAACCCCACTCCAGACCTCATCATTCCTTGTTTATGCTTCTTATTTTATTTCTTTTAGTTTTTGGTCTTTGGTGATACAGTCATGCGCCACATGATGATGTTTTAGTCAATGACTGAATCCACATGTAATGGCGGTCCCTAAAGATTATTATAGAGCAGAAAAATTCCTGTGGCCTAGTTGTCACCATTATAACATAGTGGCACAAGGCATTATTCATGTGTTTGTGATGATGTAAACAAACTAACTATGCTCCCAGTCCTATAAAAGTCTAGCACACACAATTATGTACAGCACATAATACTTGATAATAAATGACTCCGACTAGTTTATGTATTTATTATTCTATACTTTTATTGTTAATTGTACTCCTTCTGTTTATATATATTTGCATATGAAAAAGTTAACTGTTAAATAGCCTCAGGCAGATCCTTTAGGAGGTATCCAGAAGAAGGCACTGTTATCATAGATAACATGTTCTATGTGTAGCTGTCCCTGAAGACTTTCCAGTGGGACAAGAGGTAGAGGTGGAGACAGTGATATTAATGATCCTGACCCTGTTCAGACCTAAGCTAATGTGTGTGTTTGTCTTAGTGTTTAACAAAAAAGTTTAGAAAGTAAAGGTTGGGGGCGGCGCCTGTGGCTCAAGGAGTACGGTGCCAGCCCCATATACCGGAGGTGGTGGGTTCTAACCTAGCCCTGGCTGAAAAACTGCAAAAAAAAATAGTAAAGGTTGGGTGTGGGGGCTCATGCCTGTAATCCGTGCATTCTGGGAGGCCAAGGCAGGTGGATTGTCTGAGCTCAGGAGTTCAAGACCAGCCTAAGCTAAAGCAAGACCTCATCTCTAAAAATACCAGGCATGGCTCGGCGCCTGTGGCTCAATGGGCTAAGGTGCCAGCCACCTACACCTGAGCTAGCGGGTTCAAATCCAGCCCAGGCCCGCCAAACAACAATGGTGGCTGCAACCAAAAAATGTCTGCGCGTTGTGGCAGGCGCCTGTAGTCCCAGCTACTTGGGAGGCAGAGGAAGGAGACTTGCTTGAGCCCAGGAATTGGAGGTTGCTGTGAGCTGTGATGCCACATCACTCTATCCAGGGTGTCAGTTTGAGGCTCTGTCTCAAAAAACAAAAAAAAAATAGCCAGGCATTGTGGTGAGCGCCTATAGTCCCAGCTACTTGGGAGGCTGAGGCAAGAGAATTGTTTGAGCCCAAGAATTTGAGGTTACTGTGAGCTGTGATGCCATGGCACTCTACCAAGGGCAACAAAGTGAGACTTTGTCTCAAAAAAATTTTTTTTAAGTAGAAAAATAAAATAAAACAATTTTTAAATACAAGAAAGCTTATAGAGTAAGTATAGAAACAAAGAAAATATTTTGTACAACTGTACAATGTGTTGGTATTTCAAGGTAAGTGTTATTACAAGAGTCAAAGAGTTGTGGCCAGGTGCGGTGGTTCACGCCTGTAATCTTAGCACTCTGGGAGGCCAAGGTGGGTGGATTGCTTGAGCTCAGGAGTTCTAGACCAGCCTGATCAAAGCAAGACCCTCATCGCTACTAAAAATAGAAAAAACTAGCCAGGTGTGCTGGCAGGCACCTATAGTCCCAGCTACTCAGGAGGCTGAGACAAGAGGATCACTTAAGCCCAGGAGTTTGAGGTTGCTGTGAGATCTGAGGCCTTGGCACTTACTCATGGTAAGTGTCCTATGTAGGTGTACCATTTTTTATCTTTTATACTATATTTTTACTATACTGTTCTTATGTTTAGATACACAGATATTATGCATTTTTACTATACTTTTTCTATGTTTAGATATATTTAGATATACAAATATTTACCCTTGCATTAGAGTTGGGCAATAGTCACTGCAGTAACATGCTGTGCTGGTGTGTAGCCTAGGTGTGTAGTAGGCTATACCAACTAGGTTTTTGTAAGTACACTCTATGATGTTTGCACAATGATGACATCACCTGATGACACATTTCTCAGAGTATATCCTCATCATTAAGCAATGCATGACTATATTTTATCATTTTTTTTTTTTGAGACAGAGTCTCACTATGTTGCCCTTGGTAGAGTGCCGTGGCATCATGACTCACAGCAACCTCAAATTCCTGGGCTTAAGCAATTCTCTTGCCTCAGCCTCCCAGTAGCTGGGACTACAGGCACCCGCTACACTGCCCAGCTATCTTTTAGTTGCAGTTGGCCCCATCTGGGTTCAAACCCACCAGCTTTGGTGTATGTGGCTGGCACTGTGACCACTGTGCTATGGGCACTGAGCCTATATTTTATCTTTTTAATAGCTCATTTATTGAGATATACTTTACATACCATGCAGTTCCCCCATTTAAATACTTTTCATACTGTTTAAAATACTTTAAATACCATATCAATAATGCCTTCCTTTTATCACCAAATAACATTCCATCGTATGGACATGCCACATATGTTTATCCATTTGCCTGTTAATGGATATTCAGGTTGTTTCCACTTATGCAGCCATAAGCATTTTGGTACAAGTTTTTGTGTGGATATATGTCTTCATTTCTCTTGGATATTTACCTGATGGAATCTTGGGTCATATGGTAATTCTACATTTAACATTTTAAGGACAGTAATCTTTTACTTTGACATACTTCAACTTTATAGAAAAATTGTTGGGATGAGGTAAGGGACTCATGTATGTCTTTTACTCAGATTCACTTACTGTTTTTGTAAATTATCATTTGCTTTATTATTTCTTCTCCATATGCATATGTAAATTGTCATTCTCTGTGTGTGTATACATATATTTATATATTTTTTATTTAGTACATATTTTAGAAAAACCATTTAAGAGTGAGAGACATTGTACTCCCTACCTTAATACTTCTACATGTAGTTTTTAAGAACAATGAGTACATAATTAGAGTTCTACTTATTGAAATGAGGGCAATTAGTATTAATCTAATCTGAGTATCTAATCCACAATCCATATTGAAATTTTGGCAGTTGTGCAGTTATAGTTATTTTTTACCTTGTCCAAGACCCAATCCAGATATGTATGTTACACTTAATTGCCTTGTCACTTAAGCTTCCTTTATTCCAGAACAGTTCTCAGTCTTTCCTTGACTTTCTTGACCTTTACACTTTTGAAGATTACAGGCCAGTTTTGTAGAGGTCATTCAGTTTGAGTGTGTCTGCTGTTTCCACATATTAGCTTAAGGCTGTGCTTTCCTGGTGGTGATGCCACAGAGGGAGGCTGTGTCCTTCTCAGGACATCGCATCAGGAGGTACGTGCTCTTTGTTCCATTGCTGGCCCCATTGCTGGTTCCATTGTGGTGTCTTCCAGGTTCCTTAGACAGGACGTTACTCTTGAGTTTACAGTCTGTGGGGGGACTACATAAACATCCTCACCAGAACTTTTGCTGCAGCCTTCTCATTGGCCTACCTGTCCACTGCTTCCCTCTTCTAATCTGCTCACCTCACTGCTCTAGAAAACTTTTATCTAACCAGGCTGCTCCCCTGTTCTGCAGCCTTCAATGGCTCCCTATCATCAGAGAAATGAAGCTCAGACCTTACTCATCCTGATCTGCCCTGAAACCTCTCCAGCTTTGCATTCCCTCATCCCTACCCATCCAGAAACCACTCTGTTCCTTCTGGCAAACTTGCCTTTGAACCTGCCGTTCCTGCTGCCTCAATGTGCCCTCTGCCCTGGAGAGTTCCTGTCCCTCCTCTGATACCTAGATAAAATGTTGCCTTCTAAAGCTAAATTCATGTCTGCATCACAGCTCCTGTCTCCCCCAGTGCAGTGCTTGCAGCTCCATCACTAGACCCCAGGTCCCTAAAGGCAGAAGGCACACCCTGTCCTTGACTCCTGTGCCCAGAGCCACGTACCCCATAAGCCCTCCGGAAATGCCCACAGAGTGAATGAATGAACTAGAATACTCTTGGTGTTTCTGGAGAGCTGCCAGAAGTAAGAATGGGAAGGAATAGCCTGGAGAAAGGCATTCATTTAATAAATACTTATTGTGCCAAGAGTCAGGGTTATGAAGGACAGCCCTGCTGATGTGCTGTCTGCCCTCAGAGTCTAACCAGATGATGACCCACGTGGTTATGACATAATCATGGAGAGGTCTCAATGAACACTCTCTAGTACACAGGACCTTGTGTTTGAACAGCACTTCACAATTTGTTAAGTGCTTTCACAGACATTTTTATTTAAAATTTTTTTAATTGTAAGAAACACATAACGAAGTTTACCAAGTTAAATTAACCATTTCTAGGTGTGCAGCTCAGCAGCATTCAGTTCACTTACATTATTACACAACTGTCACCAGACATTTTTCTTTTTTAATTTCACGTCATCTTAGAGATAGCTATTTTATTGTAAATGCCAAATATATATGGTTGTATGAAAGAAGCTTTGGACTATGCATGTAAGTATTTATGAAAGTGAATAAATACTTGTGAATCCTAATTTACTAAGGAAGAAAAGAAAGGAACCACAGGTGAGTTTTGTTTCTAATCATTATTCAGACATCATGTCACTATGCATTGTTTTTTTTTTTCTTTCAGAGATAGGGTTTCTCTCTGTTACCCAGGCTACAGTGCAATAGCATCATCATAGCTCACTGCAGCCTTGAACTCCTGGGCTCAAGCTATCCTCCTGCTTCAGCTTCCCAAGTAGCTAGGACTACAAGTATCCACCACAACACCCAGCTAATTTTTATTTTATTTTACTTTACTTATTTATTTATTTTGAGACAGGGTATAGCTCTGTTACCCAGGCTAGAGTGCAGTGGCATCATCATAGCTCACTGCAACTTCAAAGTTCTGGGCTCAAGTGATCCTTTTACCTCATCTCCCAAGTATATGGGACTACAGATGCCTGCCACAACACCTGGCTAATTTTTCTACCTTTTTGTAGAGATATGGTCTCACTTCTCAAACTTCTGACCTCATGAAGTCCTCCCCCCTTGGCCTCCCAAAATTCTGGGATTAACAGACGTGAGCCACCATGCCCAGCCTAATTTTTACTTTTTGTAAAAGTTGGGGTCTCATTATGTTGCCCAGGCTGTTCTCAAACTCCTGGCCTCAAACGATTCTCCCACCTCAGCCTCCTAAAACTTTGGGGTTATAGGTGTGAGCCACTGTGCCTAGTGCATTATGTATTTTTAATAAAATTGTGAGAAAAAATTGCCAGTTTCTACTTTACTCAGTTTTACTTATGGGAAGACCTTAGTCCCAATCCTTTGCATAAAAGACAAAGAGGTTGAGATCTTACTGTACACCTAACACTCAGCCCTGCATTTTGTATTTTATAATACAAGAGGTTCAGTATTAGTAGGATAACGAGCCACGTGCCATTTGAATAGTCAATTTGAATGTGATTCTTTAAAAAAAGAGAACTACAAATAATCTTGCAAATAAATATATACTTGCAAACCATGTAAATGTTATGAAGAACAAGTCAAGGGTACTGTGAGGCCATTTACTGGGCTTAACTTGGGTTCAACAGACATTGTCCTGAGGAAGAGGCATTTGAGTGCCCATCTGCAGAGGGGAGGCGTTTGGGTGGTAACAGTCATGGGGTGTGGAGGGTGGAGGGAAGAGAGTTCTAGGCATAGGGAATGTGTACACAGCAGTCCTGAGGTGGGCAAGAACACCATACTTTTGAGGAGCTAAGTTGCCATGTAACTGGCAGGCATCATTGCAGGTGGAAGTCAGCACAGGGCAGACTACCTCTCCAGCCAGGTGAAGATTTTCACCTCCCTCCTAGGAGCAACAGTGGACTTCAAAGCATTTTGGTTGTCAAGGGATCAGATTGGAGTGGTTACCCTCAGGCTCACTGCTTCCTGGGCCCATGCAATAGGCTCACTGCTTCCTGGGCCCAGCTGGGCAATGAAAAGCTGATTTTCTTTTCTAATTAAAAATTTACTCTTTTTGTTTCTCTTCTCCAATTTTCTCTTTTTGAAGACTTTTTGTTGAGAAATAATTCCAAATTTTCAAATAAATTTCAAGAATAAGACAAAGAATACCCACCTACCCTTTAAAATATTTTAAAATAATATTTAAATGTCTTTAAATTATAAAGGCAGCATATTCTCTTAGTAAAAACTCAGAAATTAAAACTGTGCAAAATGGCTGTGTCTCCCTTTCCGGTTTTCTTGGAGTTGCCATTTTTGTGAGTTTAGAGTACATCCTTCCATATCTCTTTCTAAGCTCTATGCCTGGGAGATGAGCCTTCTCAAGACAGGGAGCCCTGTGGGCTGGGAGCTCTGGGCTGCAGATGGCATCTGAAGACTTACTTACACATAAAGTTGATCACTGAGATTGTTAAAGGACAGGAAGTAAAATGGGATAATACGGTACTAAGATGATGGTCTAGGCAGGGCAGATAAGGAGAGACTGGGCAGTGTGGGCACAGAGGTACGAGGGGAACTGAGGTAGCCTTGTCATAGACTCTAGGAGGTCCAAGAGCCTCTACACTGCTGTGTCCCTTTGATGTAAGAGGTGATAGGCCACAGTGGCAGACCCATGGAACCATTAAGACAAGGGCAAAAGGACAGCCTCCATCCTGAGTAGAGGTGAATGGTGCACTCAGTTACTGCAACCCTAACCTCTAATCTGGGCCTGAAGGGGAGGCCATAAAAGCTGGAAGTGGCCACCTGCCTTTACTCTGCACAATATCCTCCCTGCAGAGAGGGAGGGCATGTGGCAGTTCCACTGGCCTGGGCTGGTCCTGGTGGCCATTGATGCCTGTCCTGTTTCTCTAGCTCCTTGGTTAGCTTGATGGAAACATTCAATGAGAAGGCTGAGCAGCTGGTGGAGATTCTAGAAGCCAAGGCGGATGGGCAAACCCCGGTGTCCATGCAGGACATGCTGACTTGCACCACCATAGACATCCTGGCTAAGGTGATGGGAAATGGCTGGGAGCAGGGTCTGGGAGGGCCACGTGGGGTAGAGGGTTCTCTCTTTTTCCTCTTTCCTTCCCTTTCCCTTTCTTTCCCTCTTCCCTTCCCTTCCCTCCTTCCTTCCCTCCTCCTCCTCCAGCTTATCAGCAACCCCTTCCCTGTGCTTCATTTCTTTTTCATATTTTTTTCTCCTTGGATATTCAAAGGAACTTGGCATGAGATCAAGGCTACTAACTCATTCTCTAGAAATGGATACTGAGAGGTGTAGGGCCTGGCATAACTGTTCCATGGCAGAAGCAGGGTTTGATCTCAGGCCTGCCTGGGTCTCAGCCCCGAAATCTACTTTTCCTCTCTTTGTACCCCCCATGGACCATGGCTTGGCTCTTGTCCCAGCAGCCTCAGCAGTGGGCCAGATAACCCCAAATCCCATGTAAAGGCAGGTCAGGCAGCCCCATATGAAGGTGGGGACAGTGAGTGGAATCATCATTATCATTGTTATTATTGCAACAATTCACTGTGAAGCTGAGTATTCATTCTGAATACCTAAAAAAAGTTGCATTTCAGGGAAATACATCTTGTCAAGGAAGGAAGCCAAAGTTTATTGAGTAAGTACTATGAGCTACCTTAATACTCACAGCATCCCATGGCATTTGAATTATCATGGATTGTTGTGAGGAGCTGATGATGCGATGCACGTACACCCTTAGTCCAGGTCTGGGGTCTCCAGCTCAATGTGCAGACTCTACCCTGGACTGCTGCCCTCCTACCCCAGTGATGACATTGCCCTTCTCTCTCCCCCAGGCAGCTTTTGGAATGGAGACTAGCATGCTGCTAGGTGCCCAGAAGCCTCTGTCCCAGGCAGTGAAGCTGATGCTGGAGGGTATCTCCGCATCCCGCAACACTTTGGCAAAGGTACTGCCCTAGCACCCCCTCTGGCAACCAGCCACACAGCTGTGTTGTCATCATTTACTAAAGTACCTTCTTCAAAGATATTTGAGTTTTGGGTATGTCTGAAATGATTTTCTGAATTAGGATTTGCATGCATTGCCTAAAGGAAAAGCTCAAAATCAAAGTGCTTAAAGAAAATTAGGAATTAATCTTTCTCTCATGTAAAATGATCTCCAAAGCAGGTGATCTAGGATGGCTATGATGGCTTCACAATATCAGATTATTCCTGGATCCTTCTGTCTTTCCACTGTCCTCAGCACATCATTTCATTGTCATAGGAGGGCTCCTGCAAGAGGTACACTCTGCCTGCTGCCATTGATGCCCATGTGCACTTTCTGGGAGCCTGGGGATTAATTCACCACACCCACCACCATGGGTACCCACACTTACTACTACAGAGCCTGAGGAGATGCCTCACCCACTGGTGCCATTGCCTGTGTGTACCATCTGGGGGCGTAAGGACCCACCTACCTTGCTTTTTACTGCTGGTATCTTTACATACTTTCAAAGGACCTGAAGATCAGCCCACCTCTACCTACCGCCATTCTTTTTTTGTTTTTTTTTTTTTGCAGTTTTTGGCTGGGGCCGGGTTTGAACCCGCCACCTCTGATATATGGGGCCCTACTCCTTTGAGCCATAGGCACTGCCCTCCTACCGCCACTCTTGCCCTCCTATACTATTGAGGGCCCTGAGGGAAGCCATGGTGTACTTGCCAACAGTGTTCACATGTGTCTTCTGGGGGCCTGGGTATTAGCTTGCCTTGCTGTCACTGCTGGTACTCAAGCACACCACTGGGGGGGCTAGATATTGATTGGTTATGCCCATAGCTGCTGGTACATGTGTGCACCATCCAAGAGCTTAAGAAAAAGCCCATTCATCTCACTGCCACCACCTCCTGTGCCCAAGCATGACATCTAGAGGTCTGGGGAATGACCCACTCTGCCCACTGAAGCTGACACCTGTGTACAATATTGGGGGCCCTGACAATAGGCTTTCCTTGCCCATTGATGCCAGTGTCTGTACATGCCTACTCTGTCCACTGGTGCCTGAGGACTGGCCCACCTGATGTCCCCATCCCCAGTAAATTCTGTTTTTACTAACAGCTGCATTTTAGGTCACTGAGGAACTCACAGAGAACACTGATGCTGATTACAGCTAAATAAATCACATGGAGACTACACTTTTGTGCCTACCCAGAATCAAAGCCAAAGCACTTTACCCAGTACTCTAGATTCATCTATAGAAAAATGTCTTTCCCTATGAAAGTCAATCTAGAAAATTTGAAGAAGTGACTATTATACTAGATAAGCAGATATTAACATAAGGATACAAGAAACATGATAAGACAAGAAAATATGATACCTCCAAAGGAATACAATAATTTTCTGGGGACAGATCCCAAAGAAAAGGAGATTTATGAAATTCCTGAAAAATTAAAATAATGATATTAAAGAATATCAGGGGAATAAGAGAGAACATGATGAACAATATAATAAGTCAGGAAAACAATTCATGGTCTGAATGAGAAATTCAACAAAAATATAGATATCATAAAAATTACCTAAAAGGAAATCCTAAAACTAAAGAATTCAGTGAATGAAATAAAAAATTCAGTTGAGAATTTCAACAATAAACTAGAGCAAGCAGAAGAAAGAACTTCTGAACTTGAAGGCAGGTCTTTTGAAACAACCCAATCAGATGGAGATAGAGATAGAGATAGAAATCGAGATAGAGATACAGAGAGAATCAAGAAAACCTCTGTAACATGTGGGATACCATAAAATGAACCAATATTCAAATTCTTGGACTTTCACAAGAAAAAAAGATAGGCAAAGACATAGAAAACATGTTTAATGAAATAATAGCTGGAAAATTTCTCAACTCTTGCAAGAGATATAGACATTCAGATACAGGAAGCTCAAATATCCCCAAAGAGTTTTAGCCCAGAAAAGTTTTCTCCAAGGCACATTATAGTCAAACTGTCAAATGTATAAAGACAAAGAGAAAATTATAAAAACAGGGGTAGGGGAAGCACCAAGTGACATGTAAGGGAATCTTTATCAAAATTATAGTGGATTTCTCATCAGAAATCTTATAGGACAAGAGAGAACGCTATGATATATTCAAAGTGCTGAAAGTAAAAAAAAAAAACAAAAAAAAAAAAACTGTCAAACAAGCTATACCCAGCATAGCTATTCTTCAAGAAAAAATGGAGGGAATTTATCATCACTAGAATGGTTGTACAAGGAATTCTTAAGGAAGTTCTACATCTGGAAATGAAAGAACACTGATAGAGTAGATACACAAATGACAAAAAGCGAAGACTCAAACTTTGCCATTATACAAAACTACCAAACTGCAATGATAAACAATAAGGGAGGATAAAAGGAAAAAAGATATACAAAACAACCAGAAACACTAAACAAAATGACTGGAATAAGTTCTTACCTGTCAATAATAACCTTGAATGTAAACATAATATATTTCTCTACTTAAAAGATATAGACTGGCTGAATGGATTTAAAATAATGATCCAACAGTATGCTGCCTATAAGAAACTCACTTCACCTGTTAGGATACATATAGATTGAAAGTGAAGGGATGGAAAAAGGTATTCCATGCAAACAGAAAGCGTAAGAAAGCAGGAGCAGCTATTACTACATCAGATAAAACTGACTTTTAGTCAAAAACTAAAAAGAAACACAGATGGCCATTATGTAAAAATAAAGGGATTGATTCAGCGAGAAGAAACAATTCTAAATATATATGCATCCAATCCTGGAGCACCCAGATATATACAGCAAATATTATTAGATCTAAAGAAGAGGTAGACTCCAATACAATAATAGTTGGGGACTTCAGCAGCTCACTCTCAGCATTAGATAGAGCATCTAGATAGAAAAATCAACAAAGAAATATAGAATTTAAACTGAAATTTAGACCAAATGGATCTAACAGACATTCACAGAACATTTCATCCAAGAGCTACAGAATATACATTCTTTTATCAGCACATAGAACTTTCTCCAGGATAGATCAGGTGTTAAACCACAAAACAAATCTTAACAAATTTTTAAAAACTTAAGTCATATCAAGTGTTTTCTCAGACCACAATGGAATAAAATTAGAACTCAACAGCAAGAAAACTTTGGAAACTTTACAAATACATGGAAATTAAATAATATGTTCCTGAACAACCATTGTGAACAATGGAACATAAAAAAATTCTTGAAATAAATGAAAATGGAAATATGAAAGTTCTTGGTCTATTCTGCCTATGTGTAGTAAGTCAATCACTGTGACATAGGTTTTGAAAAAGAGAAAAGATTTGTTAGCCAAATGCAGTAGCATGCACCTTAGTTTCAGCTACTTAGGAGGCTGAGGCAGGAGGATCGCTTGAGCACAGATGTTTGAAGTTAAAGTGAGCTATGCTGATGCCACTGCATTCTAGTTTATGCAACAGACCAAGACCCTATCTCAAAACAAACCTCCCTCCCAAAGCCAAACCAACCAACCAGAGAGATGAAAATATTCAATCTTAAGACCAAAAAGTGAAGAGGTGGGAGAACAGCTCTCAAATTTACCTCCCTCAAGATAAAGCTCAGAGATATTTGTGATTTATGATTTAAGGGAAGTAGGACAGTCTGAGATATGGGGAAAGGTGATTGACAATAGGGGAAATTTAAGTAACAGGTTTATCCTATGCAAGTGTAGTTGGGGTTCATGGTATTTCATAGGACATATGGACAGAGAATGGTAGCCTTAATGTGATCTGACAGGGGAGCTTTTGGCCCCCTGACATGAAAAGGCCATTGCTTGGGCACTTGTACAGTTGAAGGGTTGGTGGTTTCAACTGGGGGGTTGAACTGAACAGGAGCTGGTCCAAGTTTCTGAAAAACAACTAAAGTAACCATTACCATGGTGACTTATGAATGTTACTTATAATGTAACTAGTGAAGGTTCAGTATCATTGTTCAACAGTGTGGCTTTCTGCTATGGCAGCCTTCACTTTCATAGAAAAAGAAAAAAAACTGACAAAAAGCAAGCGGGACAGGCAGACATGATCAAATCAATCCCTTGATTTTAATGAAACATGACATACCAAACATACAGGATATGAAGCAGTGCTAAGAGGAATGATTATAGCAATAAATACCCACATTAAGAAAGTAAATGATTTCAGGTAAACAACGTAACACCACACCTCAAAGAACTAGAAAAGAAAGAACAAACCAAACCCAAAATTAATAGAAGAGAGTAGAACTAAATGAAATAGAGACCCAATAAAAATGCAAAAGTACAATAGAGACCCAACAAAAGATTGATGAAGTGGATTTTTTTTTAATTTCAGGTTAATGTGAGGGTACAAACAACCTGGTCGCAATATTTGAATTTGTTAGGTGGAGTCACTTTTATAGTTGTGTCCCACACTGAAAAATTGTGCTGTACACCCCTACATTGTGCCCATTAAATGGGAGTACCCCCAACCTCCCTCCTTCCCTCTTCCCTGTATTCCCCCCAACTTGAATTGAAATGAGTTTTTCTCCTCTGTGGATGTGAATTAGATCATCTACTGGCTTCATATTAGTATTGAATACTTTGGATATTTATTTTTCCATTCTTGTGACACTTTACTTAGAAGAATGTGTTTCAAGTCCATCTAGGTTAAAACAAAAGATGTGAAGTCACCATCTTTTTTATGGCTATTCGGTCATATACCACATACCACATACATATACCACTTTGTTAATCCGCTCCTGAGTTAATGGGCATTTAGGCTGTTTCCACATGTTGGCAATTGTAAATTGAGCTAAGATAAACAATCTAGTGAAAAATGTCTTTATGATAAAATTATCTTTTTTCTTGTGGGTAGATGCCTCGTAGTGGGATTTTGGGGTCAAATGGGAGGTCTAATTGGAGTTCTAATTGGAGTTCTTTGAGGATTCTCCATTCCTCTTTCCAAAGAGGCTGTATTAGTTTGCAGTCCCACCAACAGTGTAAAAGTGATCCCCTATCTCCACATCTGCACCAACATCTGCAGCTGTGGGACTTTGTCATGTGGGCTAATGTTACTGGAGTTAGGTGATATCTCAGGGAAGTTTTGATTTGCATTTCTCTGATGATTAGGGATGATGAGCATTTTTTACATGTTGGTTAGCCATTCGTCTGTCTTCCTCAGAGAAGGTTCTGTTCATGTCTCTTGCCCACTGATAGATAGGATTGTTTGCTATTTTTTTTTGTTGATTAATTTGAGTTCTCTATAGATGCTAATTATCCAGCTTGTGTCCAATTCATAATATGCAAATATCTTTTCCCATTCTGAAGATTGTTTGCTTTGGTGGTTGTTTCCTTAGCTGTACAGAAGCTTTTCGGTTTAAATAAGTCCCATTTGTTTATTTTTATTGTTGTTGCAGTTCCCACTGAAGTTTTCTTCATAACATCTTTCTCCATGCCAACATCCTCCAGAGTTTCCCCCACACTTTCTTCTAGGATTTTAATCGTTTCCTATCTTAGATTTAAATCTTTTATCCACCTTGAATCAATTATTTTAAGTGGCCAGTAGCATGGTATGCTCTTTCATTTGTTAATGTCTTCTACTATTTGTTTTCTTAGGGTTTCTTAATTCTCTTTGTAGAGATCCTACATCTTTTCCTAGGTATTTCATTTTCTTCGAAGCTGCTATCAAGGGAATTGTGTCTCAGATGAGCTCTCAACTTGGTTGTTGTTGGCACTTACAAAGGCTACTGATTTGTGGACATTGATTTTATACCCCGAGACATTACTGTATTTCTTGATCACTTCCAGGAGTTTTATGATTGAATCTCTGGAGTTCTCTAAGTATAAGATCATATCATCAGCAAAGAGGGAGAGTTTGACCCTCCTCTGCCACCACTTGAATGCCCTTAATACCTACTCTTGTCTGCTTGCATTGGCTAGAACTTTCAGCACTATGTTGAATAGCAGTGGTAATAGAGGACATCCTTGTCTGGTTCCAGTTCTAAGTGGACAAGCTTTCAGTTTTACTCCATTAACTATGATATTAACTGTGGCATTTTTTTGTAAAAAGTTTTTTTTAAAAAACAAAATTGATAAACTTCTAGACTAAGAAAAAGAGAATGCCCAAATTTTAAAGATCAGAAATGGAAAAGGAGACATCATAACTGATACTACTGAAATACAAAAGACCTTTAGATCTATTATGAACAACTATATGCTAACAAATCAGAAAAATTAGAGGCAATGGATAAATTTCTGGACATGTGTGACCTACCAAGATAGAATCAGAAAGAAATAGAAATCCTAAACATGCCAATAATGAGTAATGAGATCGAATCAATAATTAAATGTGTCCCAACAAAGAAAACCCCAGGGCTGGAAGGCTTTACTGCTGAATTCTATCTAACTTATAAAGAAGAACACAAATTCTTCTCAACTATTCTAAAAAATTGAAGAGGAGGTAATTCTTTCTAACCCATTCTATAAGGCCAGTGTTACCCTGATACTAAAATAAGACAAGCACACAACAACAACAACAAAAAGAAAACTACATTTCAATATTCCTTGCAAAAATAGATGTAAAATTCCTCAACAAAAGACTAACAAGCTTAATACAATAACACATCAAAAAGAGAATTCTCCATGATTAAGTGGGATTTATCTCAGGGATGCAAGGATGGTTTAACATGCACAAGTCAGGGCGGTGTCTATGGCTCAGTGGGTAGGGTGCTGGCCCAATATACTGAGGGTGGAAGGTTTGAACCCGGCACCAGCCAAACTGCAACAAAAAAATTAGCCGGGTACTGTGGTGGATGCCTGTAGTCCCGCCTAATCAGGAGGCTGAGGCAAGAGAATCACCTAAGCCCAGGAGCTGGAAGTTGCTGTGAGCTGTGACACCACAGCACTCTACCAAGGGTGATAAAGAGACTCTGTCTCTAAAAAAAAAAAAAATGCCCAAGGCAATAAATGTGATATATCGCTTCAACAGCATAAAGGACAAAAGCACCTCAAAATCATCTCAATAGATGCAGAAAGGCATTTGATAAAATTTAACATTGCTTCATGACTCTCAACAAATTAGGCATAGAAAGCATGTACCTAAACATAATAAAGGCCTTATATGACAAGCCCACACCTAACCTCATACTGAATGAGGAAGAGCTGAAAGTGTTTCCTCTAAGAACTAGAACAAGATAAGGAAGCCTACTTTCATCAGTTACTTCAACATAGTACTGGAAGTCCTAGCCAGAGTAATCAGGCAAGAAAAGAAATAAAAGGCATCCAAATTGGAAGAGAGGAAGTCAAATTGTCCCTCTTTGCAGATAGCATGACCTTATACATGGAAAAACCTAAGAAATCTACCTAAAAACTCTTAGAACTGATAAATTCAGTAAAGTTTCCAGGTACAAAATCAACATACAAAACTCAGCAGCATTATACAACAGTAACTAAGTAGTTGAAAACAAAATCAAGAAAGCAATCCTACTTACAAGTGCTCAAAAAAAAAAAAAACCTTTGAAATAAATTTTATTAAAGAAGTGAAAGACCTCTACAAGGAAAAGTATGAAACAACAATGAAAGAGATCAAAGTGGATACAAACAAATGGAAAGACAGCCCATGTTCATGGACTAGAAGAATTAAATACCTCCTATACCTCCCAAAATAATCTGCAGATTCAATGCAATCCCTATCAAAATACCAATGTCATTCTTCACATAAATAGAAAAAACAATCCAAAAATTTGTACAAAAACCACAAAAGAGCCCAAATGGCCAAGCAATCTTGAACAAAAAGAATAAAGCTAGAGGTATCACACTATGTGACTTCTAAAGATGCTACAAAGCTGTGTTAACCAAATAGCATAGAACACATGTATGTTATAAAAACAAACATAGATCGGTGGAACAGAGTAAAGAATTAGAAATATATCTGTATATTGACAGCCAAGTGATTTCCAGTAAAGATGCCAAGAACGTACATTGGGGAAAGGACAGTCTCTTCAAAAAATGGTGCTGAAGGGCAGTGCCTGTGGCTCATCGAATAGGGTGCCGGCCCCATATACCGAAGATGGCGGGTTCAAACCCAGCCTCTGCCAAACTGCAAAAAAACAGCAAAATAGCTGGGCATTGTGGCGGGTGCCTGTAGTCCCAGCTACTTGGGAGCCTGAGGCAAGAGAATAGCCTAAGCCCGGGAGTTGGAGGTTGCTGTGAGCTGTGTGATGCCACTGCACTCTACCGAGGGCGATAAAGTAAGACTCTGTCTCTACAAAAAAAAAAAAAAAAGACAGAAATGGTGCTGAAAAACTAGATATCCATCTGCAGCAGAATAAAACTGGACCCCTATACAAAAATCAACTCAAAACAGATTAAAGCCTTAAGTGTAAGACTTTAAACTATAAAACTACTAGAAGAAAATATGTGGGAAATGCCTAGACAGACATTGGTCTAGGCACATATTTTATGGCTAAGACCTCAAAAGCATGGGCAACAACAACAACAACAAAAATAGACAAATGGCACACTATATTAAATTAAAAAGCTTCTTCCCAGTGAAGGTAAACAACAGAGTGAAAGACAATCTGTTGAATGAAGGATAATACTTGCCAACTCTTCATCTGACAAAAGACTAATAATATCCAGCATACGTGTATACAAGGAACACAAACAACTCAACAGCTAAAAAAACCCAATAATTCTATCAAAAAGTGAGCAAAGGATCTGAATAGACATTTCCTAAAAGACACAAAAGTAGACAAGTATATGAAACAATGCTCAACATCACTAATCATCAGGGAAATGCAAATCAAAACCACAATAAGATATCATCTTACCCCTACCCCAGATCAAATGGCTATTATCAAAATGACAAAAAGTAACACTCTGGCAAGAATGCCAAGAAAAGGGAACTTTTTTTAAATTTATTTTTTTAAGACAGAGACACATTCTGTTGCCCTAGGCTAGGGTGTCATGACCTCAGCCTAGCTCACAGCAACCTCAAACTCAGGGGTTCAAACAATGCTACTGCATCAGTCTCCCAAATAGCTGGGATTGCAGGTGCCCACCACAATGTCTAGGTAAATTTTCTGGTTTTGGTAGAGAAGGGGTCTTGTTCTTGGTCAGGCTGGTCTTGGATCCACTGGCCTTAGCCTGGAGTGCTAAGATTACAGGTGTGAGCCACCTCACCTAGTCAAAAGGGAGCTCTTATACATGGTTGGTAGGAATGTACTTTTTTTTTTTTTTTGAAACAGAGTCTTACTATGTTGCCCTCGATAGAGTGCCATAGCATCACAGCTCACAGCAACCTACAAACTCTCGGGCTTAAGTGATTCTCTTGCCTCAGCCTCCCAAGTAACTGGGACTGCAGGTGCCTGCCACAACGCCCAGCGATTTTTTGTTGTAGTTGTTGTTGTTTAGCTGGCCTGGGCCGGGTTCAAACACACCACCCTTGGTGTATGTGGCTGGCACCTTAACCACTGTGCTACAGGCGCCAAGCTGGTAGGAATGTATTAATAAACTATTACAGCCATTATGAAATAATATGGAGGATTCTCCAAAAACCAAAAGTAGACCTACCATACAATCCAGAAATCCTACAACTGGGTATTTATTTAAAGGAAAGGAAATCATTATACCAAAAGAATACTTGTGCCCCATGTTTATGGTGGGACTATTTACAATAGCCAAGATGTGACATCAACCTGTGTCCATCAATAGAAGATGGATGAGGAAAATGTGGTATATATACATAATGGAATGCTATTTAGCTACAGAAAAGATTGAAATCCTACCATTTACGACAGCAACATAGATGTAAGTGGAGGTCATTGTGTTAAACGAAATAAGGCAGGCACAAAAAGACAAATATTACATGTTCTCACTCATATGTGGGAGCTAAAAAAGTAGATGTCATGGAGAAAGAGAATAGAGTGATAGTTATCAGAGGCTGGGAAGTGGTAGGGGGATAAAGAGAGGTTGGTCAATAGGTGCAAACATATAGTATGTAGAAGGAATTTGTGTGCTAGTTGAGAGCACAGTAGAGTGACTATAGTTAAGAGCAAATTTTTGTGTATTTCAAAACAGCTAACAGAGGAGATTTGAAATGTTCCTGACACAAACGTTTGAGGTGATGAATATCCTATTAATACCCTGATTTGATCATTACACATTACATTTATGTGTCAAAATACCACATATACCCCATAGATATATAGAGTTATGTATCACTTTAAAAATACAGAAAGAGATGGCTGCTGCAGCTCCAGCTATCAACTCCGTATTCCAGGTATGAGGAAGGAATAAAGGGGAAAAGTGGCACTTCGGTTCTTACCAGGGCCATCTCCTATTCCTTGGGACCTCTGAACTTGCAACCCCCAATGCCACTTTTTTTTTTAGCCATCAAAACTACTCCATTCCTCCAGGCAGTGATTTTCTCCTTCAATGCCGTTCTAACTCCCTCTATCCTTTGGGGAGAAGCTTTATTATTTTCTATTGCTCAAAAGATGTTTTATTTTGTTTTTTTGAGACAGAGTCTTTGTCTGTTTGTTTGTTTTGAGACAGAGTCTCTCTACGTTGCCCGTGGTAGAGTGGTGTGGTGTTGCAGCTCACAGCAACCTCAAACTTGTGGACTTAAGTGATTCTCTTGCCTCAGCCTCCCAAGTAGCTGGGACTACAGGCACCAGCCACAACGCCCAGCTATTTTTTTGTTATAGTTGTTATTGTTGTTTGGCAGGCCCAGGCGGGGTTCAAACCTGCCAGCCCCAGTATAGGTGGCCAGTGCCCTAACCACTGAGCAACAGGTGCCAAGCCCAGACTCTCACTTTGTCAACCTTGGTAGAGTGCAACGGCATCATAGCTCACAGCAACCTCTAACTCTTGACTTTAAGCAATTCTCTTGCCTCAGCCTCCCAAGGAGCTGGGACTATAGGTGCCCGCCACAATGCCCAGCTATTTTTTTAGAGACAGGGTCTTGCTCTTGCTCAGGCTGGTCTCGAATTTGTGAGCTCAGGGCAATCCATCCGCCTCAGCCTCCCAGAGTGCTAGGATTATAGGTGGCTCAATGGATGTTTTAAAGCATCTTTCCCATAATTTCTAAGGAGTCAGTGCACAAAGGGGAAGCTGGTTCTTGGGCTTACTTTGCCATGTTGATCTAGTCTTCCTGGCTGCTTTTCTAGAATTTTCCTATTATTCGTCTGACCTCCCAGCTTGCCAGTGCTGTTTCTAGACATTGGGTTTGGGGAGAGCCATTTGGGGAGAGTAGGTGGGGAGTAACATATGTTTTCAGCAGACCATCTTGAGCTGAAACTCTTGTTTAGTTTATGCCAGGGAAGAGGAAGCAGCTCCGTGAGATCCGGGAGAGCATTCGCTTTCTGCGCCAGGTTGGCAAGGACTGGGTCCAGCGTCGCCGTGAGGCCCTAAAGAGGGGTGAGGATGTCCCTGCTGACATCCTAACACAGATTCTCAAAGGTGCGAGGGCTGCCTCCGAGGGCTTGGGAGGGCCAGGGGCAGGGTATGCTCCCATCAGGTAACTGATCGCAAGTGACTCCATTTGTTTCTATCTGGCCTAAGAGGAGAAAGATGTTTGTTTCATGAGCTGTGGGGAGAGGGAGCAGAGATCTCTGGGAAACTGAGACTCTCATTGTCTTTCAGCTGAAGAGGGGGCCCAGGATGACGAGATTCTGCTGGACAACTTCGTCACCTTCTTCATTGCTGGTTTGTAGCTTCAGCAGTGACAAGGGCTCAGAGCTTTGCAGGAGTGCTGGGAACCATGCATCACTTCAGGCTCCTGCCTCTGGGAGGTTTTCTGGGCTAGCTGAGCAGAGTTCTGCTGCAGGGCTGGGAGCCAGGATGGGGAAACAGAAGCCACTAAGCTGGTAATGGAGCCGGCAACCTTGGGGGTTGTGAAGCTGGCTTTTTCATTAGAGCATGGCTGTGTAGATGCAGGCTGCACTCAGAATTTGGGGGAGGCTTTCATTAGACTGACACAAAAAGATGTACAAAGCAACTTCACCCATTGCTCATCAACTATTTCTTGAGTGTCATTCAGCACCTACAAAACTCCTCCTCAGCCCCCAACAAGCCCTCAGATGTGTCTTCCTTGGGGAACCCTAGCAGCCTCAAGTCCTGGAAGCTGGCTCTGGCCCCCGGAGGGCCTCTCTGCCCACACATCTCACAGTGTTAACCCCCATATTTATTTGTGGTACTCTGATGAGGTCTGTCTCCCTACCAGATTGTGTACTTGGTAAGTGAGCAGCCAGGTTGTTTGCTCACCTGAGTATTCCCAGGCCCCAGAGCAGTAGGCATCCATGAAGATTGGAGAAAATGAATGAGCAAATGGATGAATACCTGGCACTGGGAAGACAGAGGTGAACAAGGTGAGGGACAGTTCATAGCCTAATGGCAGAGGTAGACAGACAGACAAATGCTGATGGATAAGCGGCCTGGAGGTGTGGCGGGAAGAAGGCCCTCCAAGCAGGAGAAGCACTCACAAACACCCCAGGAGACTGGGAGAAATGGTTGGTGTTGGAATAAGGCCTCAGGGCACTGCTCCCTGCTCAGGAACAAAAGCAGTTGCAGAGCAGAAGGACTGGCCAGCCTCATTCCTGCAGCCAGATTCTGCCCTCCTGAAATGATGCCCTGGCCTCTCGTCAGGGAAGCCACCTCATTGGACCTGGGGGCCTATGGAAGCTTATTAGCAGGTACTCACCGCCTGGGAAGGGTGCAGGCCTTGGGCTTATAGGCTTTGGGTTGAGTCCCAGCTCTGCTCTCCCTGCCATGTGGCCACTGGTCAGTTCCTCTCAGCCACAGCTTTTTCTTCTGCAAAGTGAAGGTAAGCACCTCTCCAGGCCAGGTGAGGCCCAAAGCACAGTTGAAGGAAGGGGCTTTTAGAGCCTGACAGCCTGATGCAGGGGGACAGGCAGCATTCACTTGAGCACATTGGCTAGCACAGGGGATGTGGAGGCAGATGGACTGTCCCCTTCACATCTCAGCCTGGGGGTTCTGGGGCAGGGCCGGTGCGGGAAGTGGCTCCCGTAGTTCCACGTGAAGCAGTGGTTCTCTTCCTTTCCCTCAGGTCACGAGACTTCTGCCAACCACTTGGCATTCACAGTGATGGAGCTGTCTCGCCAGCCGGAGATTGTGGCAAGGTATGGGGGCTGCCCTCAGGGTTGGCAAAGGGGTCTGTCTGATGTTTTGTTCCTACGGGTCACTTGCCCCCACCTCAAAGGGCTGAGTTCCCACCCATGTGCCCCGCTTCCCTTCACCCCAAGGCCTTTGCGTGGGCTGTTCCATCTTCTGGAAGCTCTTTTCCTGGAGAACATACCTCCCTCTCCCCCCTCCCCCTCCCCCTCCCTTTTCCCTCCTCCTCCAGAAGAGCCTTCTCAGATCCCTAAAGTAGCCACGCTGTGCTCCTCTGCTAACCTCTTCCTAGCTCTTGAGTCTATTATTTCCCGGGACTGTTTGTTTTAAGCCTACATGTATTTCAGCCATGAAACCAGACACTCCAGGAGGGCAGGGACATTGGCTCCATCCCTCCACACAGTGTACCTGGTTCCTGTCTGGAGCTGGTACTGAGAATTGGGACAGAATTCCAACCAAGGTGTTGAGGGAGCACTTGTCTTCAGTTGACAAGACAAAGAAGGGTGTCCCCGGGCAGAGGGCATTTGAGCTGGGCCTTGGTTTTCTTAAACACAAATAGTCTTCATCAAGGGTTATCCCCAAGCGTAAAAAGCTCCGAGAAAGACCCAACGAGCTTGGGGTAGGCCCTGGGGAGGTGAGGACAGGCCTTTGATTATAACTGTTAGTCATCACTAGCATAAAAGGGCAGAAGTGAAAGATTGCCTGAAAGTATAAAGTAGTTTTTTGCATTTAACAATTTAAAAAAAATAGTACTACATACACATACTTTATATTAAAAATTTGGAAAAATCAGAAAAGTTAAAATAATAATAAGAAACCTATCCTTGGCCCCCTACCCGCCTGGAGGCACTTTACTTTTAATTACTGAAAACAGTTAATCCAGCATCTTTTAGTCTACGCATATATAGCTTTAATATATTTTCATCATCTGGTTGTCTAACTGGTTTGTATTCACCATGAACTCTATCACAGCATTATTGTAACATTAATGTAACCTCTTCTTAAATCCACCCTTTTTATTTAATTGTAGTAAAATATACATAACATAAAATTTAATATTTTAATTACTTTTGTTTTTTGTTTTTTTTCTAGAGACAGGCTGTCACTCTGTCTCCCTGGCTAGAGTGCAGTGGTGTGATAATAGCTCACTGCACCTTCTAATCCCTGGGTTCACACAATCCTCCTCCCTCAGCCTCCCAAGTAGCTGGGACTATAGCTGCAAACCATTGCACCCAGATAATTTTTTAAGTTTTTAGAGAGACAGGGTCTTTGCTCTGTTGCACAGGCTGGTCTCAAACTCCTGGCTTCAAGCTGTCCTCCTGCCTCAGCCTCCCAAAGTTCTAGGATTACAGCATGAGCCACTGTGCCTGGCCTAATAGTTTAATGATATTTAAACATACAATTCAGTGGCATTAAGTATATTCACATTGTTGTGCAACCATCACCACCATCCATCTCCAGAAGTTTTTCATCTTTCCTTTTTTTTAAAATTAAAAAAATTGTTTTCATCTTTCCTAATTGAAACTCCATCCCCATTAAACAATAACTACTCACACTCACCTCCCCCAGCCCCTGGTAACTCCCATTCTACTTTTTGTTCCTATGCATTTGTCTATTCTAGGTACCTCATGTAAGTGGAATCATACAGTTATTTGTCTGTTTTGTGACTGGCTTATTTCACTCAGCATAATATCCTCAAGGTTCATCCATATTGTAGCGTGTGTCAGAATTCCCTTCCATTGTAAGTATAGACCACATGTTGCTTATCCATTCTTCTGTCTCTGGACACTTGGGTTGCTTCTACTTTTTGTCTATTGTGAATAATACTGCTATGAATATGGGTATACAAATATCTTTTCAAGTCCCTGCTTTCAATTCTTTTGGGTATATACCCAGGAATGGAATTGCTGGATCATATGGTAATTCTATTTTTAAATTTTTACAGAATCGTCATACCATTTTTCCATAGTGGCTGTACCATTTTACACTCCCACCTACAGTGCACAGGGTTCTGATTTTTCCACATCTCACCAACATTTGTTATTTGGGGTTTTTGTTTTGCTTCATTTTGTTTTGATAGTAGTCATCCTATTGAGTGTGAAGTGGTCCAAATCTACTCTTTAAATTGCATATTATTTTAACAGCGCATAGCCTAAAGTTAACTGACCCAGCATCCTTGTACTTTTCATGCTGCTATTTCCAGCTGTTGGCAGCTGCAAACCAGGCAATGACAAGCATCTATGTGCATAAGCTTTGTTGTGAGGTGTGTTTTATTTCTTACAGCCAATTCCAAATATCATACTCAAAGGGTAGATGCTTTAAGGCCCCGGAACTTAGTTCCCAATGGCTTGGGCATTTTATTTTGGATGTAGCAGTTCCTGGATTATCTTAGCAGTGTTTGTGGGTAGGGAACACTTCACGCTTCCTTCCATTCCCCCCTTCTCAAACTAATGTGGGGGAAGTCCTTCATTGGAGACAAACTTGCCTTTGTCTTACCCAACAGGCTACAGGCCGAGGTGGATGAGGTCATCGGTTCTAAGAGGCACCTGGATTTTGAGGACCTGGGGAGACTGCAGTACCTATCCCAGGTGTGGGGGGTAGGAGAGGAGCTTTTGAGCAGATATGAGTGACCTGCTGCCACTCTGGATTCTTTAGTAAAATGGTTCTGAAACTTTGTTGCCTATAAGAGTCTGATGGGAGATTTAAGGCATCCTGAGGCCCAGGCTGCTCCTAGAAGAATGGCATCAGAGTGGAGGGGCTCCCTGGGCGATCCCAGCATGCAGCCAAGGTTGGAAATCAGCCTTTCAGTAAACAATCCAGTGTTTATACTTCCCAGCTAGGCTTGTGCTTCCCACCATGGGACCAGGCCCAGCAGTCCCCAAAGCTCTGTACGTGCTGTTCTTGGTCCTGCTAGAAGCACAGCTTTCATCTCTTTGTGGGTCTCTGGGGTGGCAGGAGCCCTGTCTCCTTGTTCTGCCTCTGTCATTGTGACCTTGAGCAACTCCCTTCTTCTGGGGCTCATTTTCCCTATCAGTCACGTGAGGAGCTGGACATGATGGTGAGGTAACTGTCCCAGGGGTCTGGGATCCAATCCTGGGTGAGCACGTGCGTTCAGCACTGTGAGTGGGAGAGAGATGGGTTAGGGCAGGCTGCTAACACGTTTTGCAGGATCTCCTGACTTCCCTCGTTATTTCCTCTTGTGGCTCCTATAGGTCCTCAAAGAGTCACTGAGGCTATACCCACCAGCATGGGGCACCTTTCGCCTGCTGGAAGAGGAGACCTTGATTGATGGGGTCAGAGTCCCTGGCAACACTCCACTCTTGGTGAGTAGGGACCCTGGGGGCCCTGAGGTAGGCCAGCCATCTTGCTCCCAGAGTAACCAGTTTGGGGCTCCCTATTGAGGTCAGGGAGGTCCATGGACTATACTCCACTGCACTTTTTCCTGAGTCTCACTGACTTCTGTGACATCTTTTTCTCCCTTCACACTGTCCACTGTTGGGCATAAGATTACAGCAGATAACTCTAAGAGGGAGGCACCCCACGTACAGCCAAGCACATTGAGGTTCAGAGAGATTAGGTCACTTTCCTAGGGTCACCAGCTGGCAAGGGGCCGATGTGAGATGTGCCTGGTATCATGTTTAACCCAAACTTGTCCTAATTCTTTCTTTCTCCACATTCTACAGTCCCTTCTCCACTGCTATCACTTTCTCCCCTATCCATCTTTGCACTTTAAGTCTTTGTCTGCTTGATTATTCATTCATTCATTCAGGCATCCATTCATCTATAATGATCTCCCAACCCCCCACCTATCCCCTGCTCCCCCCGAGGATCACTAGCCTGAATTTTGCATCTGTCGTTCCCTCTCCTGTGTGTGTGTATGCATGTGCCCACACAGTAACGTGGTATAGGACTTGATTTTTAACTCAGTATAAAGACTAGTAAGAGATTCCAGGTCATTCACTGTTGCTTAGCAATTCTGGAGTTGACAGGCCTTTGAGAGGTTTCCAGTTTGTCGCAGTCCTGACTACCACAGCAGCTGTGAGTGTTTCTGTGTGTTGCGGTGCAATGTGAAAATGTGTTTCTTGGGCACGCCCAGGAGGAGGAGGGCTGGGTGTAGGACACACAAATACTTGATTCTACAAACTAATGCCAAATTATTTTTCCAAGTGGCTGTGCCAGCTTGGACACCCACTAATGGCAAAGGAGAAAGCCTATTCTTCATCTTCTCTGCTACTTCGTGGGGTCCAATTTCTTATTATATTTTTGCCACCCAAATACATGTACAAAACTCATTCTTTTTAATTACACTCTCCTGTTTACTAGTGAGGCTGAACATCCCAGCACTGCTGTCCTTGTCTATGAGATGTTGGCTCAATTTCTCCTTTTGGGCTGTTTGTCTTTTCTTACAGATATATATTATATGTATTTTTTTAAAAAATTATCTTTTCCCCAATATATATGTCTTTTCCAGATTTGTGGCTTGTCTTCATTGATGTGTTTTTGATGATCTGAAGTTCTTGATTGTTTTAGTGATGAATTCTACTGTTTTGTCTTATTTAAGAAATGCTTCCCTATCCTGAGCTCAGACACATTTTCCCTCAACCGTTTTACATTTTTCTTTTGCAAGTTGAACTCTTAACTACCCGGAATTGATTTTGTGTACAGTTTCAAGGTAGGGATCTGTATTGGTTTTCCAGGGTTGCTGTAATGAAGTGCTATAGATTGGGGGGCTTAAATACCAGAAATTTATTTCCTTATAGTCCCAAAGGCTAGAAATTCAACATCTAAAAAACCCTTCAGTTTCTTCTGAGGCCTCGCTCCTTATCTTGTAGATGGCCCTTCCACCTATGTCCTCAGATAGCTCATCTTTGTGAGACCCTCAGCTTCTCTGGGCCTGTTTCATCCTTGTAATGTGGGAGATGATGGACCAGAGCCACAGTCTGTGAGAAATTCAATAGGATAATGATATCAACAATCTTGGCACATAGTAGGGGCCCTAACTCCTAGCCCCTATTCCTAATGCTCTCACTCACTTGTGGGAGCTCAGCTTCAGGCCTCCCTCCACCACCTGCTCCTCCAGATTCTTAGCACAGAAAACGAGGGTAGAGCAGGCTCAGGAAGACACTGTCCAAGGGTGGGAGAGGCAGAGACTGGCACCAGGGCCCACACTGGGAAGCATGTTGCTTTTCCAAAGCCAGATGCCCAGCAGCCAGAGGCCAGGGGCATGAAGAGAACATAATCCCTCATCAGGAGGCACTGGGGTGCAGGTGAAAGGCCAGTGGGGGTCTGCAGCCTCCTTTCCTAGCCCCACTAAAGCAAACTTCCAGTTGAAGAGAAATAGAGCAATAGCTCTAGAGAGATGGACCTAGGGAGATGGTCTTAAGTGTCAGATTGGACTTTAAATATCAGTTTGGCCACTTGTTTGCCTGCTGGCTTCAGAAAAGTCACTAAACCTCTCTCTCAGCCTCAATTTCCTCATCTGTAAAACTCGGGTAATTGTAGCTCCCCCAAAGGGATGTGCCAAGCATGGGATGATGTAACACACTCAGCTGGTGCATTGGACTGTCCCCTTTCTTCCTCTTAGAGATTTTCCAGGGGTCCACACTTGGCTAAATGGGGTGGAGGCTACTTTGCTCTGCATCACCTCATGGGAAGGCTGCAGTGGGTTGGGAGGTGCAAGGGACCAGCCCTGGGAAACAGAGACAAGAATATCCTCTCTTCACAGTTCAGCACCTACGTCATGGGGCGGATGGACATATACTTTGAGGACCCACTGACTTTCAACCCTGATCGCTTCAGCCCTGGAGCACCCAAGTAAGTCCCTCCTCGAGCTATCTATGAATGAGCCTAGTGGGAGAAAGATAATCATAGCAGCTTCTGGTCTCAGCCACCCGCACCCGCTGCAGCCGCATAGCCTTCCAGATCCCTGTAAGTCAGTGGTTCTCAACCTGTGGGTCGTGACCCCTTTGGGGTCTCCTACATACCAGATATTTACATTACAATTTATAACAGTAGCCAAATTACAGTTATGAAGTAGCAACGAAAATAATTTTATGGTTGGGGGTCACCACAACATGAGGAACTGTATTAAAGGGTGGCGGCATTAGGAAGGTTGAGAACCACTGCTGTAGGTGGTCATGAAGGAAATCACAACTTGGAGAGGTTAAGTAACTTGACCAAGTGTCAGAGCTGGGGCTTGACTCCAATTCAGTCTGGTTCTGAAGCCCATGCTCATAACCAGTCTCTTGTGCTGGGATACCATGTGACTGGGCAAGTGATTTCACTTCCTCCATCTTTGAGGTTTCTGTCTGAGAAATGGGAACATCTGGACATTTCTAGGGGGTCAATGTGGTTACGTACTAAGGTCATGGTAGGAAGTGCTGGGCTCCCTGGACAGACCGCCTGGGTTTAGATCCAGACTCTGCCCAGAGCTGGACATAAGTGATGTATGACCTAGTCAAGTTGCTTTGCCTCTCTGGGCCTCAGTTCCTCCGTCTGTGAAATGAGGATAATTGCAACTCCTTCAGGGAGGATTAAGAGGGGGAGAAAATGAGCAAATGAAGACCCAGAGCTCAGCAGAGTCAACTTTTCTTTGTGCGTGCAGAACACCTAGCCCTAGCTCATAGCCGGTCACCGGTGAGGGAGGCTGTTGTTATTGCTGTCTTCCTTGTGTGGACCCTGCTGGGCCTAGGGCTGCCACTCCTGACCCTCTCTCCCTGCAGGCCACGGTTCACCTACTTCCCCTTCTCCCTGGGCCATCGCTCCTGCATCGGACAGCAGTTTGCTCAGGTAGGGGGCTGGAGCTGGGGTTCTGCCCTGGGTAGTGGCTTGTTCTCGGCCAGGAAGCAATGCTGGGGCCTGCTCTGGGACCCCTGGGCTGGGGACTAGCTGGGCCAGACCTAGGAGGACTGGCCATTTTGCTGCAGAGATTGACCCTCGGAGGAAAGCCAGGCCATGGCGTTTGCTGTCCATTTACTCGTTCATTTTGTCTTTCCTTCATTTCTTCCTCATTTCCTTGGCTGGGTACTCATTACCCCTTCCTTGTGCACAGATGGAAGTGAAGGTTGTCATGGCCAAGCTACTGCAGAGGCTCGAGTTCCGGCTGATGCCTGGGCAGCGCTTTGGGTTACAGGAGCAGGCCACACTCAAGCCGCTGGACCCTGTGCTATGTACCCTGCGGCCCCGGGGCTGGCAGCCTGCACCCCCACCGCCACCCTGCTGAGGGGCCCCCTGGGCAGGATGAGACTCCTCCAGCCAGGGCCGTGCCCCACTTCTTCTCTGCCCCGGCCCCTAGCCACTCTCCATGCTGGCTCCCAGCGGGCCCTCTACCAGCCACCTGCTTCATACCCCTAGCGCTCCCTGTCCTTTCCGGACTGGCCCTTGCCTAACCCCCTGCTGCCACCATTGTCTCTCCCCTACCTCCAAACTTTTGCACAGGCCACTTCCTCTGACAAGACACCCTAACTCTTGCTCACTCCCTAAAGCCCTCTTCAGGTGTCATCTCCTCCAGGAAGCCCTCCCTGCCACCCCCGGCTGGGCCAGGGGCCCCTCATCTGTGCTCCCTCAGTCACCTGTGCTACCTCTAACACCACACTGACCACACTGTATTGTGAGTATCTGTTGATATGACCAACTGTCCAGCCTGGCTCTGAGCGCCTCAAGGGCAGGGTCTGTGTGTGATTCCTCTCTGAGTCCCCTGTGCTTGCCAGGGCCTGGCACAGAGTCGATGCTCAATAAATGTGTGTTGACTGCATGGATGAATGGTGAAACAAGGCTGTGGTGCTCTTGCCGCAGTTTGCTCATCTGTATAAGGAAGGAGATGTGGAGGCAGGTCTCTCCATGGGCTGGCACAGCTCTGAAAGTTGCCGGCTCCAGATGCCCATAAAGATGCCCAGACACTGCCATCTTGGGAAAAGAGTGCTCCAGGTTACTGGACATGCCCTGCATCGGTTGAAGCCTGTTCCCTGCTTAATATACAAGGCTGTACCCCTGGATGCTGCATGAGGTTGAAGTTACAGGTGGGCGATTGGCTTTGAGAGCTGAATGTAAGAGGTTAGGGAGGACCCCTGGGCTCTCCTGAGAGCAGCATGGTGGAGCTGAGTCCACATACCTGTCTCACACCTGTGGGCACCTGCTGTACCTGCTTGCACCACACTTCCCCTCCTGACCTGGCTAGAGACAGCTGATCCTGCCAGCCCAGGTGGTAAGACTATAATCCTTGTGGTGCTGAGTGGAAGAAGCCACCCCTTCTACCCACAAGGCCTCGGGGCAGTCAGGGAGCAGTAAATATGGGGTGTGTCATTTCCTCTGAACCCATCCACACAAAAGAACTGCTCTGAGTTTCTCCTCCAGCACTTGGGAGCTTGTCTTTGTGCAGAGAGAAAAAACCGCCCTCATGCTCTGCTTAGGGTACAGGCCCCCCAGAAAGGTTCCTCTTCACACCAGGGAAGGCATGGATTCGTGCCAGCCCCTGATGTACACTGTCTCATTTGGTCCTTGCCACAGTCTGAAACAATAGCTCCAAAGAATTTTCCCTTCAAGCAGACAAGGGAACTTAGGCACAGGGGAAGAAGTGACACGCTCAGTACAGGTGGGATCTGGGATGGAGATGAGAATGGAGGAATCAAGTGTCTGAATTCCCAGCCTGTTGCTCTCCCCTACCCAGGTGAGCCATGGAGACCTGCACAGAGGGATGTCTTGGGAGTAGCAGAGTTTCTGCAGAGAGAGGGGACTTCTGCTCCCTGGGCACCTGCCAGGTTACCTGGGCACCTATCCTGGCCTTATTCAGGTGCACCCTCTGTTTCCATTTCCTTCCTGGGGCCCCCGGACCCCTTGCCCTCTGGGAGAATAGTGCACTTGGGCTCAGTCTCAGTTGCATGGCCAAGTCCACCACTTTCTTATCACTGCCCTGCCCAGAAGCAGCTTTTTCCCATGGCCACCCCAAGTGCCACTGTCTTGTTCCCAGACCCTCAGCCCTGCACTCTTCCCCAGCCTGCCCTGCTATGACCCCCTCCTGGCCCTCTGCAATCCTCCTCTGAGGTTCACCAGCACACTCATGCCATCCACCCCCACTGTGGCTAGACTAGTCCCACAGGACAGTAGTACCTCCTTCATTGTCTATCTAAAAGGGTCACAGGCCATCAAACGCTAGCACTGCAGAGACACAACCTGGCGTTGTCTAGAGGGGTCTGCAGGGGTCAGCTCCCACCAGAAACTTCAAGTTTCCAGCTTTACCATCCCCTGATTCAGCAAATATTCACCAATTGCTGAGTCTGAGCCTTCACATCAGTATTTCTTCAATCCTCCTAGGAGATGGGTGCCAACCATGCCCCATTTCACAGATGGGAAGATCAAGACCCCAGCCACAGCAAGGCCACAGTCAAGATTTTGCTCCTGGTGCCCTTCCACAGCCTCAGTGTGCCCTTCATTGCAGGCCTGGGCTGCCCTTCTGAGCACTAGGCATCCAGAAGCAAAAAGGAGTAGATTCCTAGGAAAAGCAAAGCGGGGTCCCCAGCCCTGTCTTCACTGTCTCTGCCTAGGGAGCCAGTGTACCCATTCTGACCTTCTGAAGCCACTTCCTATTTCATAGAATAGGACTTCTGTGAGAGGGCAGATAGTTCTCAGTCCTGGCCACACAGAGGAGTCACCTGGGTCAGGTGACTCAGTCTCTGGGGTGGGGCCCAGAAACTCCTTTTTAAGACTCTCAGGGCATCCCAATGTGCACCGGCTGGTCCTGCCAGTCTAAGTGAAAATGACTCCTAGGCTCAGACAGAGTGGATGTGATCAAACCCAGGGCTATGCAACCAGACCGGCTAGGGTCAAATCCTGCCCCAACCTTTCACTGGCTATGGGGCTTGGGCCTCAGTTTCCCCATCTATAAGGGAGGAAAAATAATAGGATGTGCTTCCTAGTGTTGGTGGGGGAATTAAGAGCATACACACGTGGACTGCGCTTAGCCTCTGGGCTGCTAGTGCTTTGGTGCTCTCAGCATCCTCATTGCTTCCTCCAGGGGACAAGACTGTGCACTCGCCAGAATAGCCACACGGTGGCGCCCTGGCGCAGCGTTCTGGACGCTAGTCCGCGCACCCAGGCCGGAGCGGCCCGAGCTACACAGTGGGAGAATTAGGGGAGGCTAGGCCCTCCTGGGGTCTCGGTCAGACGAGAGGTCGCGCGCGGGTGGTCTTGGTCGTCCACTGATCACTGGGCTAAGGTTTGGGCATTGTAGTCCCCATTTCACAGATGGGGCCACCGAGGCGCGGTGAGGTCGCCGGATTCGCCCGGGGTCAGGCAGCTGGTGGAGACCCGGGGCACGGCCACCTAGGGCATGTCCCAGAATAAGCTTGTGTCCGGCGGTGGGACGCTGGCCGGCCCCGGCTCGCTAGGAGAGGGCAGTTTTCCTGAGAAATTCACAAAGGGCGGGCAGGGGGGCAGGTTGTCCTACTGCCTGGGAGGCTGAGGAATGCCTTCACTGGCGGCTCCCGGGAGCTCCTAGTCTCCCTCTACCCTGCCACTCCCTACCGTGTAACCCTTGGCAGCAGTGGCCTTTATCGAATCTGTCCCCTCCTCTGTAAACTTGGAGACCATGAAGTGGAGAGGGCGCAGAGCTTTGGATCTACACGCTCACCCCAAGCGTCCAGCCTGCACACCCCTGGGGGGCTCCACCCCCCACATGCTTCCTCAGTGCAGAGCTGCTTTGACTGGGAAATGTCTTTTAGCCCAGCCCCCACACCCTGTGCCCAGGGGCCTGGAGGTTGTGATGAGGGACAAAAGCTGACTCAGCTCTTTGAGGTGACTAGTAGTTCCAGCTGGGTTAGGGGTTGGCCTCAGGGGCCACAGGCTGCCAGGTGCATCCAGCCGTAGCTGGTGGGAGTTTTTCTTCCTCTAAGCTCTAGATGTGGTGCCTGGAGGTTGTGGCCTCCTGGGCTCCAAAGACAGCCAATATGGGTAGTCAAGGGACCATGCCCTGTGTGCCAGCAATAAGCTGCCCACCTAGGAAAGTTCTGGAGGGGGCTTGGCGGGGAACTGGAGCTGGCCTTCTGGTACGCTTGGCCCAGTAGCCACCAAATCCTTTACTCTGGGCCAGAGTCAGGCGGTCCATGACCCCACTGGAGGGGCGAATCCTAAATCATCTACCCTGCCCAGACCTCACCCCTGGGCTCCAGACAGCCTCAGGCATCACTGTCTGGATGTCCAAAAATAACCCCCCCCCCCTCTGAGCGGGGGGCACTGCAATAACTGGGGGTATTTCTGGCAGGTGGCTGGGGACTTACTGCGGGAGGGAGGGTCATCTCTCTGAATCAGGTCCAGGGCTAGGGAAGGAAAGCGTCAAGTCCTTGCCTTGGCCTGGAGCTTTAAAAACACTCATTTCTTCCAGCACATGGCCTCTCCTCACACTTCCTTCTCACTTGAGGAAACTGTAGTCACTCTCCTGGCACTGCCCCCTCACACAGCCCCAGCTGGTGGACCAGGCCCCGGGCAGCCAGGCAGCATAGTCTCACCCAGGGGGAGGCAGCCTGGGGATGCTTGATGCCAAGGACGATGCTGCCAGCTGCTGGGGTGGCGCTCCAAGGAGTCAGGACCAGGAGGGGGAAGGCTTACCACAGAGGGGCTCCATGGATCTCAGGGCATGGGCCAGGCAGGGGGCAGGGGTGAGCAGCTGTCACAGAAGAGCCTTGGGCCTCTTATTCAGGCCAAGCCTTCCAGATGGAGTGTAAAGGTTTCCAGAATCTGTGCTGGCAGGCAGGGCAAAGAGCCCACCTGCCCCTGGCCAGCTTCACTGTAACCCTGGGTCCCAACAAGGCATCAAGAGGTGGGACCTGCTCCATCTGAGGGCAGAAGGGGGCCTTATCCCTGCTGGAAGCCCAGGAGCCTGAGCCTGGGAGGCCTCCCCCCTAACCCCATACACCCTGTCATCCCTCACCAAATGACAGTGGCTCCACCCCAGAGGTAAGTGGGTTGGCCAAGGAAGCGGAGCTACCCACACCCAAGACACCCAGGATGGCTGGATGGGCCCTTTGGGATTTTTTCCTGGCTGAGAGCCCAGAGGCTAAGAGGGGTGCCTGGGCTGAACAAGGAGCCCCAGTCACGGGAAACTGGCTCCCAGAGCTGTGCTGGCACTTGTGTGTGTGTGTGAGCCCTGAGTGTGAGCTTCGCATGTGCCTCTGTGTACTCCGCATCTCGTTCTATGTCCCTGTGTCTCCCATGTCTGTGCTTGTCTGTCTTCCTGTGTGGGGGACAACCTGTGTGCGTCTCCATGTCTGTGTCTTGGTGTCTCGGACCCTGTTTGACTCTGGTGTGTCCTGACTTGAACTGCATGAAAGTGTCTCTTTTAACCTAGGACAGTGGGCAAACATGAGGAGCACTGCCATGGGCGGGCCCTTGCCGACATCGTGTATTCTGTCTTCACCCCGTGCCCAGTGAGGTGGGGTGACCTGCCCAAGGCCCCAATCCCAGGAGGTATGAGTCCATCCAATGTGGACTTACAATGTCCTTCAGCTCATGGCCACCAAGGCTCCCTGTTCATCAATTGTCCCGCGTGCTTATAGAGGGAACCCAAGGCCCAGAGAGACAGGGAGAAGATGCCAGACTCCTGAGGCCCAGCTGGGCCCGTGTAGATACAGGACAGGCAGGTGCCAGTGGTGGGGAGTGGGGCATGGCCACACCCCTCCACTTTGATCATTGACTCTCTTCTGTCCCTCCAGGGAAACTTTCCTCCCAGTGCTGGTGCTGCCTGGCTGAGCAGTGTGGGAGGCCAGGGGCCAGCCTCCCTCAGTGAGGGGTGCAGGGGAGTGCCCTGGGCACACAGTAACTAGGCTGGTGGTCCCTGTCGGGCCCCCATTTTGAAGTGGCATGATGTCATGATGTCCAGGAGAACCTAGGAGGGGTCCTGGCTCAGGACTGGACTGACATCCAAGAAAAGTGTGCCCTTCCCTTTGCCCCGTTGTCCTTCAAATGACCCCAACTTCTGCCTGATGGGATCTCCTGTCATTGTCTGGCAATCTCTGAGTGTTCCCAGTGCCCCAGGCTTTTTCCACCCTTAGCCCCTTCTCCTCCCATCCATCCCTGCCCTGTTCCTCACCTAGGTCTCTGCCTGAATGGCTCAGAGGTCCTTCCTGAACATCTGCTCTCTTTTCTTGACCGTGGCTCCTCTACCAGCACCTCCCTCTCCAAGCCTCTGAGCTCCCAAAGGCTGCCTCCAGCCTCGTTCAGGTCTGTCTGCCACATTGTGATGCCCACTGAGTAGTTGTGGAAAATGATGTGAGACACTTACGAACCCACGGAGGCTGGTGGGCACACAAATGGCTGCTGGAGAGAGTCAGAGCTTCAGGATGAGTGGCAGGAGTGGCATCATGTGTGCACACATGCCCCATGCATGAACATGCTCACACACAGTCCCCTCACACATGCCCAGGGTCATGCACATGTGTGCACACACAGGGAATGTGCACACATCCCCGTGCACCCGCACACACATACTGCAATGCCCATTCATTTACACACACATTCCTGCACATGTGCAGTGGCCCACTCGCTGCTTCAGGGACCTCAGTAGCAGAGGACGTGAGTTGTTTTTGTCTTCAACACATGTTCCCACAATAAAGAAAACAGGAAGGGGCTTGGGGCCAGAGACCGGAAGGGAGGCAGGGGAAGTGACCTGTACATAGGGAGCTGGCTCCAGCAGTGGACACTGGGCTGATCATTTGGGTGGAAGGCAGGGCAGACAGATAGACAGCTTCAGGGTGGGAGGTGGAATGCCCCTCCATGGCTTTTGGGTCCCAATGTTAATCTTTGCAGCCTCAAGGAGCATCACCCCTTCCAGGCAAGAAACAAGGCTGGAAGCGAGGCTTGTCTCCATCACCCCAGGGAGCTGGTGGAGCTGGCATTGGACCTGGCTTCATCTGATACCAGGCTCTTCCCTGGCAGTGGCCAAGGTGAGGTCCTTGGTCTGGAAGGCCGGGTAACTCAGTGCAGCTCTTTTCTGCAGCCCACTGTTTGTTCAGCACTAGGGTATGTCCCATCCTGTGGCACCCAGGATTGGACTCTGGCAGTCTCATGAGAAGCCCAGGGATGAGTCAATCACCCTCGCTATTCCATAGTGTGCTCCCCAATAATCCAGTCCATTCTAAGGAGCCCAGAGCAGGTGCTGCAGGAGATGAGTCCTGGAATGGGCCACAGGCCCTATCTGGTGGCCACAGGTCCTGCCCAGCTTTGCCCCACAGGACCATGTTGCCTGATGGCAGAGACCCTGGGGGATTCCTCCTGCCCCTGAGCCTGCTCTAGGGACTGTTATCTGGGAAATGCTCGTAAAGGCTTCACAGAGATGATAAATGGAGACATAGAGAGGGGCTGTTGCATGTGCAAACCCACATAATGATGAGGACCTAAGAGTCAGGTCCGACTCTAGCCCATGCCTCAAGTCTGGCTGCAGCTCCAGGGGAGAGTAGAGGTGCCCATCACAGAACTAGGCAGATTGGCCCATGCCTTTCCTGGTCCCACCCCTTGCCTGGGGATACAGCTGCCACCTACTGAGACCTACTGTACTATCCAGAATGCTGTAGCATTGTCTCAGTTAATCCTGGGCCCCAGCCAGTGAGAGTGCTCCCACTCTGCAGGGGACAATGCTGAGGAGCTTCTCTGCTTGCTGGCCTGCATCTGATTCTTTCCTATGCCCACCCCACCTCCACCCAGCCTACAGGCACACCCCAGGCACAGGGCAGGGGGTTTCACTCACCCCTGGAGAGTTTTCCTGGGACCACATCTAGGGGTGTGGAGGGAGGAGGAATTTCCAGGGTGGAGGAGGCTGTGGTCATAGGGTTCTGGAGATGGTTCCAGAGGTGGTCTGGCTTTGTATCTTTCTTTTTTCACTTAAATAAAAACTTCAGGAGGGACATAGGATGACCAACAGTCCTGGTTTGCCTGAGACTAAGGGGGTTCCCAAGAGGCACTAAAGGCTAAAATAGGGAAGTCTAAGGTAAATGGGGGTGGCACCTGTGGCTCAACAGACTAAGGCACCAGCCCCGTATGCCGGAGTTGGCAGGTTCAAACCCAGCCCCGGCCAAAAACTGCAAAAAAAAAAAGTCTCGGGTAAATGGGACAAGAGGAATCCCAAAGCTATTTAATCTAACTCTACCTGGTGATTGAACTCTTTTCACTGTGTCCCTCTGCAGTGGCCATCCAGATGTGCTTGCATGCCCCCAGTGACAGTGAACTCATTATTTTACAGGACAACAAGGGCCAACCGAGAGGACATGGCCAGGACTAGGCACTTACCAGAGTGAAGTCACAGTTGGCTGAGTGGCATGCAGGGAAAGTGCAGGGCCCCGATCTGTCTTCAGGGGCAATCAGACAAGACTTCTAGAGGTGGAGGACAGGGAATTCTAGCCAAGAGAAGAACACGGCAAAGGCCAGAAAGCCCTGGGACTACTTGGTAGGGATGACATTCTTTTGCTGTTCTCTCTAATGGCCAGTTTGGGGAGTGGAAGGTGAAGGCTGTGACCTTGCAACTCTTCTCCCTGCCTCACCCTCTGACAGGGCTTCTTTGGAAACACGTGGGCTCATCCTCCTGCCTACACTCCCCAGGTCTCTGAACTGGGAAAGGCCTCAGTGGGGATGGGAGGGCTGTAGGATGCCTCAGAATGCTGCTCCACCCACCCCCCTGTCCTTTTCCTGAGCCTTACTGTCCTCCAGTACAGGCACCTGCCTCCTCCTCCAGGAAACCTCCTCTGCTTTCCTCAGCCCTGCCTGCCCCCTCTTCCACAAGCATCAGCCTCTTCTCTCCTCAGGGTTGCACCACCTCCAGTCTCTGCCGGGGACCCTTACCTCTCTCCAGTCGGGGTGACCCACAGTTCTGACCAACTTGCTGGTCACTCCTCCTGGAATACCCTCTCCTCCCTTGAAAAATCTTTCTTGTCCCTTAAAGGTAACTCCAATTCTAGTTCTTCCAGAAAGCCCTCCAGGATCTCCCTGCCTGGGCTTCTCTCCCTCTCTTTAAGCCATTTCCCTCCCTCTGTGCTCTGCATACAGAAGTGGGTAGACCTCCAGCCTGGTGA
The DNA here is from genome assembly GCA_963574655.1 of Perodicticus potto. Lineage (NCBI taxonomy): Eukaryota > Metazoa > Chordata > Mammalia > Primates > Lorisidae > Perodicticus > Perodicticus potto. Next base: position 42,657 of record CAUYRH010045985.1, read on the forward strand.
GTGTCGGGGGCAGGGAACAGAGCCTCTCCCTGGGGTGATCCCTCTGGAAACTCTGGACTTTGGCTAGGCCTGCCCTCTGCTTGTGGAACCCAGGAGAGGGGCTGGGTTGATCTTAGCCAAGCAGACAGCAAGAGCATACTAAGTGCTTGCTGGAGTATATATGTTCTCCCAACCAATATTCTCTGAACACCTAGTCTGCTTCAAACACAGAATCTCACGGCTGCTGTGGGGAGTTATCTCCTTCTCACCTCAGCCTCCCCCAACATCCGTGGAGCAGTTAGCACCCAGTAGGTGCCCAGAAATGTTGACGGCTCTTAGCTGAACAATCAAACAAGGGTCAGTCATGTCTTCCTGTAGCCTTGGAGACAGACAGCCTGGCTCCAGATCCTCGTCACACCCCTAACTGACCGGGTGGCCTTGGGTGGGACACTTAACCCCATCTGTGACGTGGACACAGTGGTCATGGCAGCTCTAGAGAGCAGAGCAAGGGACAAGTGCAGCTCCTGGTCCCAGGCATGTGCTCAGGGGGTGGCATCGCGTCTTATTCTCCTTCCCTGAGTGCTCAGAAATGCCCCTCACTGGGCGGGAGGGACCATTTCTGGGAGAGAGACTGAGGGCATCCCCAGATGCTAGAGTCTTGGGGACTTACCAAACACCCAAGGGTGCAGCAGCTTCTCAAGTCACATTCCGGGGCTGCCCAGGAGAGGCTCTGGGCAGGGAAGGGCAGTGCCCAGATTTATCCACCAATCGCACGGGTTCCTGGCACTGAGCACGTTCTTATCTGCCCAGCCCAGCATGTGGGGGGGGGGCGGCGGCCGGCTGGGGCGGGACACTGACTGAGGGCCAGACACGGAGCAACTTCAAGCCCTGCCGGGTGGGTGACAGCCACTGAGGGCTCTGAGTGACCCTGCAGGCTGGTGGCCAGCCGACTGCCCATCTCCCACACCATGTCGGACGGCGAGGGCCCCTCAGCTGGTGAGTGGCAGCTCTATATTTACCCGCCATGGCTCCGGTTGCAGAGCCAAAACAGCCAGTCACCAAAGGTGCTGGGGCCCCCGCAGGCTGCAGGAAACTATGAAGCTGGACCCCTTTCCTCCTAGTCTGGTGCCTGGGGGCCTGCATCCTCGGAGAGGGGAGCTTGATTTTCAAAGATAAGTTCTGCCACACCCCTGGCTTCCCAGTGGGGCTAGAGCAGGAAGCTGTGTCTGCTGCTGCAAACCCTTTCCTCTGTCAGCTGGGGTGGCCGGAGCTGGCCCACAGGGTGATGGGCATGGACTGGGCTGGACCCCTGGGCAGACTCAGAGTGCCATGGGCCCCCCAAACCATGTGCAAGTGAGTGTACATGCACATTTATCTGATGGGAGCACACAGCTTCTGTCTGATTCACCAGGAACCTGAGATCCCTATAGTGGTTCTGAGCCCCTGGTCCGCCAGCATGAGGCAGGCCCTCTGTGGCCCCCAAAGCCCACAGGCAGGCACTCAGGTTCTGGGGACTGTCCATGCTCTCTGCCCTCTCCAGTGTAAGAGGTTGTGGTAGGCACTGGCTGTCCATGTCTCTGGCTAGTTGTTCCAACTCCTTTTAGTTCAAGAAACAGTTCAATGTGGACATCCCTCTGACTAAGTCTTGGCAGCGAGGGGGCTGTGGACAGCCTAGTCCATGGGCTACACTGGGATGTAGAGTCAGGCTGCCTAGATTCAAATTCCAAAACTTTCACTTTTGGGAAACTTTGGGCAAGTGGCTTACCTTCTCTGAGCCTCAGGGTCCTGAGGTGAATATGGAGACAGTAATTTGGCACCCAGCCCAATAATGGTTGTGAAAATTAAATGCAACAACGTGTAAAAGTGTCTGCCAGTGCTTGGTGTGCAGTGAGTGCCTAGTGGCTCCCGTGTGGCAGCAGCAAATGATCCTGGGCAGGAGCCCAGAGGGACAAGGAGCCTGTGCATCCGGGTCTGGCCTTCTCCAGAGCCTCCTTTTGTGAGCCACCAGTTGTCTGTGGCCCATGGTTTCCTTATCCATAAAACCTCACCTTGGAAACCTTTGGGACACATCTAGCTGCCCTGAGGGGTGCAGGAGTGGATTGTGGGTGATAGCACCCTGCATTGTATCTGAGGACCAGTCCTGTGCCCGGGCCTGGCTGGGTCATATTTGGAACACAGAGAGAGTTGGGTAAGGGGACACTGACAAAAGTGACCTGACCTCGCTGTCTTGCACTGGGCGCCAGACGCACTGGCTGCCAGGAATTGCCCGCCGTGGCTGCAGGAGCCGGGAGAGCCAGCAGACGGCCCTTTCTGGCTGGCCTTGCCCCACACCTGACACGGACCCGGAATAGCTCTCCCCCTCCGCCAGGGACACAGCCCTGGTTTTAGCTGCTTGTAAAGCCACCCGCATAGAGATGGGTATTTCAGGAAGGCTGGGACAGTATTTAGCTCATCGGTGCAAAAGCATCGAATGAGCACACGTGTATATGTGGCCTGGAGGCTGGGAGGAGATGTGGGCCTCACGGTTCTTTCCTCATTTGGGAGAGGAGCACCTCGTTTGGGCTGAGAGCTGGGGCCTGGCTTCCATCCTGCTCTGTCTGCCTCAGCTGGGCAGGTGGCTCTGGGCAAACTCTGGGCTTGGTTTCCCTGTCTGTAGTATCTGTGTGGTAATGGCCTTTCATCTCTGATCTGTGGGCTTGAGATTGAACCTGGTCAGCAAGGGTAAAGACAGCACCTGGGTGCAGGGGAGTGTATTTAATTATGGGGTAGGTGGGAGGCTCTAGCTAAAGAAGAAGGTCTTTGGGAGTGTGTCTTCTGAAGATCGGGCCTTTCTAGGTTTCCTGCCTTGCAGCAACAGTTGGGCCAAGGACACTCTGGTAAAATATTTCTATCTGTCTTCAGTAGCCAATCCTGAGCCTGTGTCAACAGTGGGGACATCCTCAGCTCTCCACTCAAGACCTACATGACCTAGGGCAGATTATACAAGGAAAGAACGACTGTTTTCTCATCCATTAAATGGGGATAATGGGACATTATTAACTCTTCAGGTTACAATAGGATTAAATGACTAAAAACATGTTAACTCACTTAAACTAATGCCAGGCTGTGTGTTAGCAGTTATAGCTGTTTTTACTATTACTCAACAAATAAATAAACTGACCTAGAGAGGGAAATGAAGGGGCCAAATTATCTGCTGTGTCCTGGATATCTGGGACACACTGTTCATTCTATTTATTCCCTGGAGATGGCTGACATCAGCTCCACTGTATAACTAAAAACTGAGGCTCAGAGAGGCAAATAGACTTCCCCAAAGCCACCCAGCTAGTAAATAATAGAGTGAGGATTTGAACCCAGCTCCCCAAACCCTGTTAGCACAGAACCAGGTCAGGTATCTCTTTTGGGGAGGGATCCTGTACACAGACGGGGTGGGCTGGCCCTTTCATGGGCCTTTTCAGCTCTCTGTTAAGAGATGGCTAGCTTAACATTGTTTCCGATAACTTGGAGCCTGTGAAGAAAATGTGGTACCTTGTTAGGGTGTCAGGAAAGTTTTTGTAGAGCAAGAGTGCAACAGGAGGCTGCCGTCTCCTGGATTTATGGCCCAGTGCCTGAGCGGCAAGCCTGGAGGCTAAGGTTACAGGGAGTCAGCATCGTATTTATAGCAGGAACTCGCCTATGCGGAGGCCTGTTGGCCCACATGCCCTGTCCCGCCAAGGCTTCCTGTACAGTTCCTGCATTCTAGGCTTGGCTCTGCTTCTTGGGTATTGGGGAGCCTTGAATGGGTCACTTCACCTGCCAATCTCTGTTTCTTCATCTGTATGACAGGGGGCTTACCATGTCCCTCCCTGGGTCTGAAGACAGAATCTGTAAGTGCCTGGCTTCTGTCTGGCGTAGAGAGGCCCAGAAGCTGCTGGCTCCACACATACTGTATCTGTTAATTGTCTTTTCTTGCCTTTGACCTTGTGGTACTCCCACCTCTTGTCTTGACAGCACCTGCAGGAAGAGAACCCAGGCCTCTGTGCTGTCAGTTCTCCCCATGCTTGGGAAAGCTTCCAGCAAAGCAACTTTATAATTCTAAGCACTGAAGAATTCGAGGCATTCTCAGTAGGGTAATGAATGCGGGTCAGCCAGAGCTCAGGGTTCAAATCCACACTCTACCACTCCCTGGCTTTGTGGCCTGGGACAAGTTACTTAACCTCTCTGGAGCTTTGGTGATACTGATGGGTGGGCATTTGCCGTGCTCGAAGGGTATGGTAAGAGCAGACCTCTAACTGAGCAAGTGCTTGGCCTGCACAGTGATGAGATGAAAGCAAAACTAACTATTTAGGCTCTGCTCTCAGACGGACCTCAGTGTCTCCTCCAGGCTGTTCCCCTCCTGATGGTGAGGGCTGCCCAGCTTCAATCATGCCCTGCCACATACACTAAAACTACATTTCGGCTTCATCCCCTGGGCAATAGAGAGCCATTGAAGTTTCTAGAGCCAGGGAGATCCCTGGGTTGCTTCAGTGTGGAGGGTGGAGGGACTGCAGAGAGAATCTGGAAGCCAAGAGGGCAGGGAGGAGGCTGGTGAGGGTGAGGCTGACTCAGCAGAGGAGGGATGTGAAAAGGGCAAAATGGAGATGTGGTAACTTCTGGGTGTGGAGGGTAGGGAGGGTGTCCAAGGGGCTGGGGCCTGATAAAGGACTGACTACTCATCTTCAGGGATCTTTGGGTAACCTGGCAAGACCCAGCAACTTCCCAAGGGTCAGTCTGGGAAAATCTTGTTGGCATTCATGGAGGACCTGGGGAGGACCTGAACCCCACCTCTGTGCCCCGCTGTGTCCCCAGGCAGCCCCTTCTCCCCTCCTCAGCTGCCTCATCTCTAAAGTGGAGGTGTCACCACAACCTGAGGGATGTCCAGGTAATAGACAGGATGGTGCCTTTAACTCCTTAAGAACCACAGGGCTCAGGGGAGGTGCAGCAGTCCTCAGACCTGAACCTTTGAAGGACAGCACAAGTGTGCTGGGCACCTAGGAACCTGCGATATCAACAGAAAGACTTAACCTGAGCAGCACCCAAAATTCTGGCACAAGAGGCTGGGTGTGGGGAGGGCAGACATAGCAGAAACTCCCAAATGGGGACCCCTTGCTGCCCCTCATAACACCCCTGCATCGAGGCTCACACCACACTCTCCACCCATGGGATCCCCTCCTTATGGATAAGGATCTATATGGTGAGGCCCAAGAGCCTAGCTCAGAGTCACCCAGCTAGGGTGTGGACTCAGGCGTGATTTCCAAACCCAGGCTCAGCCCTTCTGGCTCATGTGCCGAAGTTCCTCCCATGACCCTCCTCCTGCCCAAAGCCAGCCCACTATGCAGGCCCAGTGGGGCCCTGCCTCCTCTAAGGACCCTTCCTTGAGTCTTGCAGCCCCCAGAGGACACTGCACCCTTATAGCAACTACTTACCCCCAACTCTTACCTACTCTGGTTGGGCAATAGGGTTGAACGGTCCTGCCCTGCTAACAGGAACATTGAACATTGGTTGCCATGGACATGTCCAAGCTCAGTGGAGCCCTTGGTGCCACGGGTGCTGGGATGGGCCTCTTTCTCTTTCTGGCCTCAGAAATATTATTTGTTAGCATATACCTGCCTGGGCCCCCATGCAGCATACACATGGGCCCCAGGTTCCGACATCAGAACTTTTGAGCAGCAAATGAATAAATTCACATTGCTAGAGTCTCCGCTCTGGTATCTGAAGTACGCTTGGGGGTTTTGTCATTTATGACAAGAAATACAAGTTAGAAATTCAGCTTGGAAAGGAAATTTACCTGCTTTCATTCTTCTGAAGTACCGGCTCAATTCTAACAGATCATTCTTGAGATAGCAAGATAGTTTTTTAGTTTTTATTTGCTATATTTAAAAAATGAAACAAAGCTGTTAGCATTTGCAGCAACTTCACTGTTTATATTTTTTTTCCTCGACACTAGACAGTCAAAATAAAATAGGGAAACTGGATGCTTAGGCAGGTGAAAGATACTGTTGTTATCCATTTCAAATGTTGAACTTTTGGCACTTTGCATTTTTTATTTCAAATTTTTGCGTTCATCAGAACAGCCTCTTTGTTTCTTACTGACCATAATGTAACTCAGGATGGGCTCAGCATGCTGTGGAAAAAATAATCTTAGTGGCTCAAGGCAACAAAGGTGTATTGCCTGCAAAGTCCATTTGGAGTCCGGTGACTCTCCAGGAAGGACAGGTCCTCTATAAGGCGGCTCAGCGTGATGTTCCATAATGACCTATGTTTCCCTAATCATTGCAGCCAGGAAAGAGAGGCAGAGACACAGCTCTTGGCAATTAAATGCCCCCACCGGGAAGTCACAGACACTGCTGCTGCTGACATTTTTTGCTGGCCAAAGCAAGTCACGTGACCACACCTAATGGTGAGCGAGTCGGATACAGTGCTTCACTTGGGAACAGTCATATCTGCACTCCCCTCCATTACTTTTTTCCCCCAATTGACATTTGTGTGTGTGTGTTTAAAGTAACCCATTTTTTATTACGAAATGTTCAGAGCATATTGTGTGAGCTACATTTACCCGAAATGTAAATCACAGAATTTCCAGCATCCAAATCCCAAAGCAAGGAGCAAGATTTTTCAAAACCTTGTTCTCTCCCACAGATTTGAATTTGCATTTAAAAGCACAAAAATAAAGTTCTGCAAGATTTGGTCACAACCTCCAGCAAGGATATTCGTAACCAAAAGAAACGTTAGTCATTAACTGCCAGAAATCCCTTTTTGATTTTTTTTTGCAAAGGCACAAAAACAGAGTTGGAATGAATAGGCCAGAGAGCTTGTTTAATCAATGTAATCCAGAGATTTGAGTTTAGAAGGAAATGATTTTAGAATAATATTGAAAAAAATTTTTAAATGATGAGAAGAGTCTGTTGTTTCATCATTCTAATATTTCTTTGATTGACTGTTTCTTTGATTCTGTAACACCATTATATAGAAGCTACATCATGAGTTTAATAACAGGCTTTTCCTATTGGCTTTTAATATATGTGTATCTATAACTAAACAATTTTAAATAAAGCTTCACAGCCTAACAGAGGGCCATAGCAATGCATAACACACATTGTTTTGTCTGAAAAAAGATCTGATTTTAAAATAATGTTTACAAAGACTAGAGCTTGTCTATGAGCCCTTCTGTAAGAGTCGTTGATGTCAACTGAATTGCTAGAAATGAAACTGAGATTGTATCTGGGATTGTTGAGCTCCATGTTGAGAATCAGACCCTCTGGCATTACTGGGCCCCGTGTTCCAACCTCTAAGCCAAACTGTTTATAGAGAACTCTCTACCAAGTTTAAACACATCTTCCAGGAATGCCGCCTCACTTATTTTGGGTGGAAAAACATGTCAAGCTCTGGTGCAGTTGCAAAAAACATCCTTCCTGCCTCTCCTTGCTGGAGGGACTCGATCACAGCTGGAGTGGATGTTCTGCTCAGCAGAGACTGAGTAAGCACATACCATGTGCACATTGTCCTGTGAGGCACTGTGGTGTGAGGCAAGAGCAGGGGCCTGACTCCAGGCCTCCCCTTGTAGGATTTGCCTTCGCCAACACATTTCAGTTTCCTGTCCTTAGAATTAGCAGATCAAGGTTACTAGAGGACTAAATGGTGGCACTAAAAAAATGGTGTCCCTCTTTCCCTAGGTCCTTTCACACACATAATTCCATACGACTCCCCTTTTAGCCCTATGCAGTAAGCATTATTATTCCATTTTACAGATGAGCAAACTGAGGTTTAGAGCTATTGAGTGACTTGCCCAAAAATACACAGGGAAGTAACCGCAAAGCAGGGAGCTGGGTATGGAGGCAGGCTTGAGGAAAGGCTTTTATCAAAAGCCAAGACAAGCAATTCACTCTGAATATGTTTGAGAGGCTGGAGCTAGGCAGGGAGAACACTGGGTTTGGAGCCTGGAGGCTTGGTCCTAAGCCCAGCTCTGTTGTTAAAGGCAAGCCCCTTGTTTCTAGAGATTTTTCCATAGGATCTTCGGGCCAGGCACAGATCTGTTCCCTGTAGCAGAAGCCAAGGGCTCAGGAGGTGCCTCAAAGACCCAGTGTCTCTCCAGGGCAGTTCTCTGTTTCCACAAGGACTATAGCCACACCTGGTTCTGACTCTGACCATGATCCAAGGCAGGGCAGTCCCTCCACACAGCCCGGGGTGCACACCATCACCATTCTGCCACTGGATGAAGAAGTGTGGCTGCAGCTCGAACAGAGCCTTGTGCTATGTCCCAACCCCCAAAAGCTGCCCGGTTCCTCCGGGTGAGAGACGCACGCATGGCTGTATACTCAGGTTTGTCGTGCAGCCACCATGTGCCCTGTCCTGGGCAGCTTCCCCGAATTCATGTCTGCTAATCTGTGCTCGTCACAGCTCTTATCAGTGGCACTGTGCCCATCTCTCAAGCCCAGACACGTGGGGTAAGCAGGATTAAAGAGATAGAAAAATAGTCTCTACTTCCAGAAAAAAAAAATCATGAGATCTCATCTCTCCTGGAAATGTACAGAAATTGCTAAGGGGACACTTAGCAATTTCTCGGTGAGAAATTAGGGAGCATGGCCTGGGCAGTCTTGAGGTGGTGCTGCATGGACGATGGCCTCTGACGTACGGTGCACATCTGGGGAATTCACAAGCTATTGGACTTGATGGAAAGCAGGGTCTGGGAGAGAAGGAAGAGCTCTATCGTCAAGTGGGTTTGGGCAGCCTCAGCTGCCAAGCATGGGTTTGGCCTGTTTTTGTAGACAGTGGGGCAAGAATGATGGCTCATGGGGCTTGTCACGGACCCAAGGGACACCCTATCTGTGTTTATTCATGATTCATTCACCAAACCCAGGCCTGCGCCAAGCCAGGGCCATGGTGGGGTGAGCTGTGGGGTAGGGCCCGGTTCCACCTCTCACCTCACTACTGGGTCTCAGAGTGAGGGCACCTACTGGTCCTAGGGGACCCTGAGTGGTGTGTGTAGGGCTTGCGAGCTCCTCATCTACAGCCAGAAGGCGCTAACACACCCTCCCACCCGCAAGCAGACAGCGGCCCCACAGCGACTGAGTGCTGCTCAGGGTGGGAACAGGGCTATGGGATCCCGGTGGGGACAGCAGTGCACAGAGGGGGGGCTTCATCTCACCAGGAACGTTAGACCTGCAGGAACAAAAACAAAACAAAGACCAAAATCCACCCCCTCATGGGCTGTCTTTCTTTTTCTTTCCATCTTGAGACTTTTGAACAAGGGGCACGCCTCAGCAAAGACCAAAACCTAGGGGCAAGGTGCCGTAACCAGGCGTCATTAGGGCCGGCGGCTCTGACGTCTGTGGGATTTTGCGTGTCTGTCGCGGCAGGAGGAGCCCTACTCACTGGCAAGTGGGAATTCACTTGGGCAGCACTGAGCAGGAGTGGGACTACAGCCAGGATTTCCCGGGGCCCGGTGGGGTCTGTGGGGTGGCCTTGCCCCAGGGCAACAAGAAGAGCTCTCATAGAGATGGCATTGCTGGGTCTGGATAGCCCCTGTCAGCAGTCCCAGGCCTGCCCGCTCAGAGCATGTGGGGTCCCAGGGTCCCAAGCCTGCCTGAGACTGAGGGAACTGGAGGATGGCAGCAAGGTCCTACTGGGAGGGGAAAGGGAATGGCAGGGCATGTTCAGGCTGCAGGCTCTGCAGAGTCCTAGAAGTCCATCATGTTAATAGCTTCAGTGAGATATAACATCTAATTCACCCACTTAAAGGTATACTTACAGGCGGAGCTCGTAGCTCAGTGGGTAGGGCGCCAGCCACATACACCAAGGCTGGCGGGTTCGAACCTGGCCTGGACCAGCTAAAAAAAACCAACAGTGACAACTGCAACAACAACAACAACAACAAAAATAGCCGGGCTTTGTGGCAGGCACCTATAGCCCCAGCTACTTGAGAGGCTGAGTCAAGAGAATCGCTTAAACCCAGGAATTCGAGGTTGCTGTGAGCTGTGATGCCACAGCACTCTACCCAGGGCGACATAGTGAAACTCTGTCTCCAAAAAAAACAAAAAACATACACTCAGCGGTTGTTGGTATATTCATAGTGTTGTGCAACCATCACCACAATCAATTTTGGAACATTTTCATCACCCCAAGAAGAAACCCTTATCCTTTTTTTTTTTTTTGAGACAGAGCCTCAAGCTGTCATTCTGGATAGAGTGCTGTGACATCACAGTTCCCAGCAACCTCCAATTCCAGGGCTCAAGCAAGTCTCCTGCCTCCGCCTCCCAAGTAATTGGGACTACAGGCGCCCACCACAATGCCCGGCCATTTTTTGGTTGCAGCCGTCATTGTTGGTTGGCGGGCCCGTGCTGTATTCGAACCCGCCAGCTCAGGTGTACGTGGCTGGCGCCTTAGCCCATTGAGCCACAGGCGCCAAGCCAGAAACCCTTATCCTTTAAAAGTCACCCCTTCCCTCTCTCCCCCCAGCCCCTGGCAACCACTAATCTACTTTCTGTTTCTATACATTTGCCTATTCTGGAAATGTTCTATGGGTGGAATCGTATAATATGTGGCCTTCTGTGCTTGGCTTCTTTCACTTAGGACAGCGTTTTCAGGTCCACCTGTGTTATGGCCTCAGTGCTTCATTCCTTTTATTGCTGAATAATACTCCATTGCATGGCTAGACCACAAGTCACTGAGCCATTCTTCAGTTTACAGACACTCGAGTTATCTCTACTTTTTGGCTGTTATGAATAATGCTTCTATGAACACTTTGCACAAATTTCTGTGTGAACATGTTTTCATTTCCCTTGGTAAACCTGGGAGTGGAATTGCTGGATCATGCGGTAACTCTGTGTTGAACCATTTAGGAACTCCCAGAATGTTAGCCACAGCGGCTGCTCCATTTTCCATTCCCACCAGCAGTGCATGTGGGTTCTGATCCTTCCCTCTCCCCACCAGCACCCGTTACTACCTTTTTGATCCCAGCCATCCTAGGGGGTGTGAAGTGATACCTTGATGTGGTTTTGATTTGCATTTCCCTAGTAACTAATGGTGCTAAGCATCTTCCCACATGCTGATCTTAAACCTCAGTTTCCTCATCTGTAAAACAGGAATAAGGACAGTGCCTAGGGTCAGTGAGATTATGCTGGGTCTCAGCATACAGTGGTCACCCAGTGGACATTTGCTGCTTGAAGCTATAGGCTGGGGTTAGGGTCTCTCCTCTGAAAGCTGGTAAGAGGGGGGAACATGGTGGTTTCTGTGAATCTCAAACCCATTTAGAAAGGGACAGGCATTGGTAGCAAAGGTGCTGACTGATGCTGGCGTAGCCCCTGAGTGATTTCCCTCCCCCTGGCTTTGAAGCTTTGCTGGGCTGGGCAGGTCAAGTGACCCTTACGGTGTCTACACGGCCTTGGAGAAGCAGATGGCACGCATGCGGTGCAGATAGGCCACTCATCACTTGGGCTTCTGATAAGGGGCATGTGGGTTTTTCCTATTGGGAGTTGTTAGGCCTCTGCCTCTTGGCCGCTCCCTGAGGGGGTGACATTGTGCTTTCGACTTGCTGTGATCAGCTTTGCCAAGCTTGTGTTCATCAATGGACAGCTCTGGAAATAAGCCAGGAGCATCTTCCTGCGAGATTAGAGGTTGACGCTCCCTTGTCAGGGGAGCCTCTGGCCTGGTGGAGGTGCCTGTGGTCAGGCCGATTGTGTAGAGGTAACCTGAGCCAGGAGAGAGGTAAGAGGTGAGAAAGATAATCAGCTTGTCACCAGTGAAAAGCAAATCTATCTGTGGACAGCAGTCTTGCTAGGCTGCCCCAAAGGGAACAGTTAATATTCTGTTGTGGAACTCAGTAGAAGAAGTGAAGATGCTCCCATTGTGGCCCCTGGATGTTCAATCGAGTCTACAATCTGGGAAAAGCAATCTCATATCCAATGAACTACTCCAGGTGCTTGCAGCTTGTGGGAGCAGACTGGAGTCCCAGGCTGTTCCCTTGTCCTGTAGCTGTGTCTCTGGCCACTTGGGGCCACAGATAGAAAATTAGGAAGGAGGATGTGACCGAGGAATCAGACAAATTGACATTGGCATCTGATGCTGTGTGACCTTTGCAAGTCATATAACCTGTCTGGGCCTTTGTCTTCTAGTGTGCAAAATGAGGCTAATGGGACCTTATAGGGTGGTTGTTACAAATGAATGAAATAACACCTGTGTTCTAAGGCAAAGTGGGGGGACTAAGGCAGGTGCTCATTTTAGCCCCTAAAAACAGAGCTTCTATTCTCTTTATTCTATCATAGTCTCGGAGACACCTCCCCTGTCCCTGAGTGTCAATCTCCTGAGAGCAGGATCTAAGCCCTCTTTGCCTGTAACTGATCAGAAGTTTATTGACCAACTTCTGTTGCCTTCTATGTAGGGGACCCTCCAGGCAGCCTGAACCTGAGGGGGTCTCTGGGATGTTGACAGCATCACAGCCCCCAGGCCCAGTGAGTCAGGTGGCATCATCCCCCAAGGTCTCTCTCCTCCCCTCCCCTAGACCTCTTACTCTTGCATACTGTGGCTGTGGGACTGTATTCATTTCCTATCTTTGCTGCAACAAACCACCACAAACTTGGTGGCTTAAAACAATAGAAATGTATTTGCTCACAATTCCAGAGTCCTGAAGTCTGAAATGAGCCAAAAATCAAGATGTCAACGGGGATGTGCTCCTTCTGGAAGAGAATCCATTCCCTGCCCCTTCCAGCTTCTAGTAGCTGCAGTCCCCCCTGGATTCACTCTCTGCCTCTGCAGCCACAATCCCCTCTCCTCTCTTGTGCCTGTCAAAGTTCTGCTGCCTCTCTCTCATAAGGGCACCTGTGATTGCATTTGCAGGATAATCTCCCCAGCTCAAAAATTTTAACTTGACGGGCAGCACCTGTGGCTCAAAGGAGTAGGGCGCTGGCCCCATATACCAGAGGTGGTGGGTTCAAACCCAGCCCTGGCCTAAAAACTGCAAAAAAAAAAAAAAAAAATTTAACTTGACAACATCTGCAAAGACCTTTTTCCCTATAGGGTAAGATTCACAGGGCCCAGGGATTAGTATCTGTATCTTTGGGGACCACCATTCAGCCTATTATAGGTGCTGACATAGGATTGCTCAGAGAAACATCTGGGCTCTGGCCAGGGAACAAGGGAAATGGCTGGAATGTCTCAGACTTCCTCAAGGAGGGTTTGCCACCTTGGGAGAGCTGCCATCTCCTTGCCTATGACCACCTGCCCTGCTGGCCACCTCCACTTCTCACTCTCCTCTCTAGGTAGACGGGTACCCTCCTTCTTGGGTTGATCACATCCTGCGCCCTCTCACACTGGGACTCAGCCCTCAGCCTTTGTTCTTGGTACATAAAGGGAAGTTTTTGGATTTAGAAACCCTTTTGATGTTTCTATTAAGCCTGGATCCTAAGCATGCTGCCTACAGATAAACTCAGAATCTAACCTGAGTGTCCCTTCTTTCAGGGCTGTGGCCTCTGCCCCCAAAGGAAGGGGTGGTTTGGGGGAGAAGTCACCCTGCTCAGATGCCAGTGCCTGGCTCAGAAACAACGCTCCATGAGTGTTAGCTCCCACCCGTTCCATCTTCTAAGCCTTGGTTTCCCCATCTATGAAATGAACTGGCTGGAGCAAGTGTCTCTAAGGACCTCCTGTTGTGAAGAGCCAGGCTCTGTGAAGGAGAATTTTAAAAGTAAACAAAGAGAAACTATCCAAGCAGTCACCCACTTAGCTGCCAATCATGTCCTGACCACCTCTTACTGTCCAGACTACTGCTGGCTTCTGGGGTGGAAAGGCCAATCTGTCCCAACCTGCCACAAGAACTCACAGCTGATGGGGAGACAGATCAGCAGATGGACACCAACAGCTCAGGTCTGGGCTACATGCTGTGAAATGACAGTCATAGGGAGTGAGCAAGGGAGGTTCCTTGGAGGAAAGACCCTGTGTTGGGTTTTAAGGGATGAGAGAGAAGTAACAAGGGACTGCTTTGTGGAGGATGCTGGGTGACCCGGCACAGAAGCAGAGTCAGCAGCAGCACAATATCAATCAGTCATTCAACAAACATTTTCTGACCAGCTGACAGTGATGAGAGTAATAGGATGGAGGATCATAAACCAGGGAGGAGGAATCAGAATAGTGCTATGGAAAGAGGCTGGGCTGTCTCTCAGAGAAGGGGGTACCCGAGAAGGACCTCAGGGACACGAAGAACTGCATCATGGAGCGTCCAGGAGAGGGTATTCCTGGTAGAAGAAAACAGGTGCAGGGCCCTGCAGTGGGAGTGCCTGGTCTTTTCAAAGAACACCAGTGAGGTTAGTTTGGGCAGTGGGAACAGGGGAGTTGGGGGAAGATGAGTCCAGAGAGGAGGGGCCAAGAGGGACATGGTTGTTGTCCCTGAGACCAGAGCCATGGGAGAGTTTTGGGCAGAGAAATGATGGGACCTAACGTGGATTTTACGAGCAACTGGCAGCAGGTGGGAACATTCATTTCCAATGAGTCTGAACGTCCTAAGATAAGAGAAATCAAACCCAAAGCCTTTTGCCAGTCCATGCTAGGTGCGTTAATCACAGAGTCCCAGATGTAGCTAATCTAGAGGTGCTGTTAATCAAGACACGATGGTTCAAATACGCCTGGGAGCTCCAAGGTCTTTGCCTTGAGATGACACCGGCAGCACAGCCCCCGGGAGAGGCATTGCTCTTCTTAAAGTGTCCAGAAAAACATTCCAAGCCTGGTCAATAGATTCCCCACGGCTTGGTCTGGAAACAATGACACACACCCACAGTGCCACACACATAAACATGCTCCAGGTGCGCACACAAATCACTGACACTGGGGTTGCCAACTAGGATATAGGATGTCAGCTCAATTAGAAGTTCAGATGAATACCAATAATTGTTTAATGGAAGTTGAGGTACGGGGGAGGCGGGTGGTGCAAAAAATTGCATATACATTTTAAGAGATGTTATCTATCTGTTACTCTTCAATGTTGAATTGAGTTACAGTAGCAATATGTAGTATGATGTTCGCTCAAAAAAAGGCGTTCATCAGATGAATGCTAGACGTCACCCTGAGACAGGCAGGACAGTCAAAGAGAGTGGAGGAGCTCAAGGACATTTTGAAGTGGTATTTGAAATTCGAGAACATTGAGGAAGGACAAGACAGTGGAGTCATGAATATGCAGCAGCACCTCCAACTCACCTAACTACCGCACGGTGCACAAGGGAAGAGCCCACCTAACGCAGTCCTGCCTCTTCTGCTATGGTGTTAAAAACAGTCTACACATTTGTTACAGAAGTCTACACAACAATTAGCATGCAAGACAGGAGTTAGCAGAACGAGTATATGACACATTCTTAAACAGGCAAAATGGAACATTTTCATCCCAAGATTATTACATGTACCAAGAGGTGAGCGCTCACCTCCAGTGGATAGAATGAAGAGGTGCAGTGGAGTTTCCTCCATATTCTCCTGACTTAACACCCCTTGACTTCTACCTATGGGGGACCTTGGAGGATGTGGTATAGCACTGAAAACAGACTACGCTGGTGGTACTTCAGGAAGAAATTAAAACTCCTTGCCCAGCAATACAAGTGGACTCTATGATCAAAGGTGCTCAAGCAGTGCTTAACAGTATTCAGAAGTATCTGGACGCTGATGGTAACCACTTTGAGCACCTCTTGCAATTGCAGAAGTCAAACGTGACTTGTATTCATCTTTTGTTTTTGGTATATATTGAGTATTACAATTTTAGTACAGTTTTTCCTTGCTTAAAATATGTATACATTTTGGCGGCGCCTGTGGCTCAGTGAGTAGGGCGCCGGCCCCATATACCAAGAGTGGTGGGTGACGGGCTCAAACCCGGCCCCGGGCCAAACTGCAACAACAACAAAAAAATAGACGGGCATCGTGGTGGGCGCCTGTAGTCCCAGGTACTAGGGAGGCTGAGGCAAGAGAATAGCTTAAGCTGAAGAGCTGGAGGTTGCTGTGAGCTATGATGCCATGGCACTCTACCAAGGGCAACAAAGTGAGACTCTGTCTCAAGAAAAAAAAAAAGGTATATATTTTTAGGCACCCTCTGTATATTACAAATATTGCCCCCTATTGACAACTAAATCTCCCCCTGCCCTGCCTTTTCACCCCAGCACCTCCCAGTGGATAGTCAGGCTGGCAGCCTCCTCCCAGACACCGTAAGTGTCCTGGTCCCACTGGTGGGGGAAGGCTGTTTGCCAAGGTGGTTGCCCAGGAGGAGGGCGTCTCCCAGGGAGGCAGTCCCTGCATCAAGTTTCAGCTGCTCTGGGCCTCCAGCCTGACCCCTCTGGCTGGTGACCTGCAGCTTGCCAAGGGCAACTATCTCCCCCCTTGCTTTCCTGGTCCCCTTTTAGGAAGTGATTTATGGCCCTGAGAAAAGAGGGTCGTGAGAGAGGATGCATGGTGGGGGGGGATTTGCTAATTCCAGGAGGAATAGCAGATGCTATCTTTTAAAAATATACATAAATAAATAAATAAATAAAAATATACGTAAAAAAATATACATTTTAAAACAGGAGTTTTTTGAAATAGTGAAGGCTGAATAAAGAAATAAGCCCTAAAATGGGCAGATAACAGAAGAAATACCCTGGGAAGCTGAATGGCAGGGGATGGAGGCAATGAAAAGACATCATCTTTGGCTTAAGACGGCCCTGGTTTTGACTCCCTGCTCTGCCATTTGTGGGCAAGTGACTGCATCTGGCCTGGCCTCAGTTTCCCTGTTTGTAATTTGAGGCCCACCTTAGGATGACCATGAGAAGGAAGCAGAGAAGTTGCCATAGTGAGCGCTGCCCACACAGAGAGGGTTGCAAAGCCATGTGGTGGTGATGCCTCATTCCCCAGAGAAGCGGCCCCAAGGCCCCATCAGTTGCTTTTGTGAGTGACATTTCATCGCAGCTCAGTAGCCCAGGGTCCCTTCCACTAGTGGGACTCTTCAGGAAGACCTCTCCGTTAAAATTAGGTCTGAACCCCTTGGCCTGGTGCATGCTTTCCATCTGCCGTTTTAAGAATGCGTCCTGGGCTTGTTCTGCCAACTCCTGTCTCGGGGACACATTATTTGGTAGATTTCTATAGCAAATGTAGAGGCCAAACTGACCCCTGTGGACCTCTGCAGCTCCTCTGCCCAGCACTGGCAGCACCCTAAATCACCTGACCCCTCACACCCTGAGTGCAGCTGAGGCAGATGGAATTCTCTCACCAACACTTGTCCCTCTTTCTGGAATGCCTTGTCATCTGGGCAAAGTCCTCCTTCACTTCCTATGCTTCTTCCCTGGCAGGGAGGCCCCTCCATGTGGCAGCAGCCTCTGTCACTGTGTGAGGTTCATGTCCACATGGCATCTAACAGATCATGAACATCCAAGGGCAGGGTCTGCTTCTGGGTCCCCTCACCCAGCACCTGGGACATAGTAGGTGGTCAGCAGTTGTCTTGCTATTTCTTTGATGCCGCGAGTCATTGTTCCTCCGATGGCCTCTAGCAAGTACTTAGGAAAAAGGGACATCTGCAAGGCCCTTACAAACACTACCCCCTTTTCTTTTCCCCACAGCCCCATCAGCGGCTATTACTATCATTCCCAATTGTACAGAAGAGCAAGCCAAGGCTCACTGGGTGTGGGTTATAATACTGTGGCTCACTGGGTGTGGGTTATCATACTGTGGTCCGTAGAGGCAAGATGGTTCCCCTGTAGGGCTGCCCAGTGGCAAAGCCAAAGGGCTTTCCAGTAAGTACCCCCAGCCCAGATCTAAGACCCTCCTTAGCTCTGACACTGCATCGTTGGGGGCCCCTGGATAAATCCTTACCTTCTCTGGGCCTCAGTGTCCTGACCTGTGAAATGGGGGCATTGCAGCTGCTGATTTCTGAAGTGCCTCAGCACCAGGTAGGAGGATATAGACAGCCCTATACTTTGTTCATGTCCAGGCATCCTTGGAGTGCCGACCTTCTAAAGATGTTTGTTTGAGCACTAAGCTGCTGCTTTTGATAGCACCTCAATCCTGCAGTAGGCAGCAGCTGTCAGCAGCGTGGCAGGGTGCATCCCCAGCCTAGAAAGCCACCTCTCCTGCCCCTGCTCTTCCACCATGCTGGTGCATGCAATACCCTGGGCCAGGAGTGTCCTCTTGGGCCCAGAAGGCTCCAACAGAACTCTGGTGGAGCTGCAACTTGGCTCCCAGACTAGCCTGCCTGGCTCCCCATGGGGAAGGAAGGAGCTGCAAATGGATCTCCCTAGGCTCCCTTTCGTGGTCCTAAATTTTGGTTCTCTGCTTTCAACTTCTGTTTGACTTGACTGTAAAGTTGGAGATAGAAGAGTAGGCAGGCAGGGTTTGCATGCATAAACTCACTTCTTAGTCTTGTGTTGAGGACACATGAGTCAGCTTAGTATCCCAGCACAGGGCAGAGAATGCTGGCAAAGCTATCTACCAGCTGTGGGGTCTGAGCATGTTGCTCGGCCTCACTGGGCCTCTGTTTTCTTACCTGTAACACGGCAGGAGTAATGCTGAGCCCGTCAAGTGCTGTGCAGACCTTTCCAGCCCATGAGTGTGAAGCCTGGCACGTGGGAGGGGCTCAGTAAAGCTTTTGCCTCCCCTGCCCCTGTCACCTCTGAGATAGTAGGCATCTGTCTCTCAGCCTGAGCAGCATTACAGGAGGGGGCAGGTGTCCCCAAGGAAAAGCTGTGAATCTAAACGGCTGTAATCCTGCTAATGGTTTATCTTCCTTTCATGAGAAAGAGGCCCGGCTTCCAGCACGGGCAAGGAACAACAGGCCTTTGTGTTCTTTTGGGAAATGGAGATGGAGCTCAGAAGAAGACAAGTCAGGTGTTAATGCCTTATCTTTCTTGGCAAAGCCAGGGCTCTGGGCCCAGTCCCTGCTGGCAACCGGAGGGAGGCATGAATAATAGAAAGGCCGGCACTGTTCCCCCAGCCACCCGAGCAGAGTGGGATGAACCTTGGAGGGTGAGCAGCCTCAGGCGGCAGGGCAATCCTGGAGGCCCAGAGGGGCTCAGGCTAAGGGGAGAGCTTAAAGAGGGATTGGGCTAACATTGCACAGAGTTAAGGCATCTCGTGTCAGCATTGTTATAAACTTAAGTCCCCAAAGGCTGCGTGTCCTTGGGCAGGTCACCTGACTTCTCTTAGGCCTCAGCCTCTTGTCTGGGCTTCCTCATCCACCTCTCCTGGTGGTTTCGGGGCCCTAGGAAAGTGCCTGAGATATGCCTGGTGCACTGCAGGTACCTGACAGTGACAGCTGTAGGCAGAAGTTCTGGCATACAGCAGCAGGGGACATCTGTTCTGTCCTGGCCATGGACTCCCTGGGCCAGCCTCTTCCCCAACCTGGGGCCATTTGCCTTCCTGGGACACAGGGCATCTCTCCTGACCCCCCAAAGATTGCAGGACTCCAATTCTAATCCATACTGAGGCTGATGGTTAGCTCCATTGCAAACCCCCAAGGGACAGGGGCAGTGAAACAGTTTTGTGTCTGCTATGTGTGAGGACCAAACAGGAGCCACAGAAGGAGGTATAGTCTGAAGGAGGCAGGGCCAGGAGCTTGACCCAGGACCTACCCTGGGCCAGGCCTCAGGTCACAGGTTAACACAGATGGGGAAACTGAGGCTCAAAGAGCTCAAGAAACCTGCCCAGGGTCATTCACTGGCTAGTGGTAGTCTTACTCCTGCACCCATGCCTGCCACTGTGTGTGTGGCCCCTTCCCTAGCCAGGATGGGCTCAGCAAGGGGATGGCATCTGGACTCTGGGGAAACTTTCAGTGAAAAGGGACCAGAGAGCTGAGTTGTGTGTGTGTGTGTGTGTGTGTGTGTGCATGTGGGTCAAGGCTCCAGAGGCCAGTGAGGGCTGGGCCCCTGGGGGCCCACCTGCGTGACTGACTAGAGGTGGGCCCCCAGTGACATCAGCCCTAGCCCTGTCCTGATAATGCTGGGAGGAGAGAGGCAGATAACTGACCAGCATGGCCACTCCATCCTGCCACCTTGGTCTGCTTCTGTGAGTCAGAGCCTGGCATGAGGCCCAGGCCAAGGCTGAGGGAGGCTGCTGGCTGGTGTTCCTGTGGTTAATAGCTCATCAGCCCCTTGGTGGGTTTTGGGAAACCTGACCTCCAGATCATAGAGTGGGTGGTTATGTGGTCTTGAGCTATGTGGAGTTCTGGACCTATCCTTAAAAGAATACTGGGGTTATCGGTCTAATTTTTAGTGCCTAAAACCTTTGGCCAGTGGATCTCAAATCTTGGTGGGCATTCCAGTCATCTGAGGGGGGAATTCATTAAAATTAAACATTCCTGAGGCTCAGACCTATGCAATCTGAATCTCAGGGATCCCAGTATGATTCCTGTGCCCCTAATGTTTAAGACCCACTGTCTCAGGCACCCTCGGGTACATTGACAGAGATTCTCAACTCCCCTTTCACATCCACTTTCTCATGTCCCCACCTGCACATGTCCTGCCACAGCTTGCACCCTCCTGGGCACACACACATGCATCTGTATGGACTCCTGCTCACACTCATCAGGCATCTGTGCTCTCGTGCCCACATGGACATGCAGTCAACAAACACACCCAGGACCAGCGGCACAATTTCCAGGGCCCAGTGCAAAATGAGTATATAGGGCTGCTGTTCAAGAATTATTAAGAATTTCAAAACAGTGACAGCAGAACACTAAACCAGATCCCTAGCTGGGCATGGTGAGGTGACTCATGCCTGTAATCCTAGCACTCTAGGACCCAAGGTGGGTAGATCACCTGAGTTCAGGAGTTCAAGACCAGCCTGAGCAAGAGTGAGATCCCCATCATCTCTACTAAAAATAGAAAAGCTGACCAGGCAACGTGGCGGTTGCCTATAGTCCCAGCTACTCAGGAGGCTGAGGCAGGAGGATCACTTGAGCCTAAGAGTTTGAGGTTGCTGTGAGCTATGATGATGCCACAGAGCTCAACGTAGAGCAACAGAGTGAGACTGTCTCAAAACAAACAAAACAACCCAGATCCCTGTGTGATAACACAGGTCTCATGTCAACAGAACTGGCCTTGCATCCACTCTGGCACACTGCTTGCACACATGTGGGACTCTCATGGATGATTAGCCCATGGCAGAGGCAACCATGAATACACACTTGTGTGCACACATGGTCACACGCAGCAGAGCTCTATAACTGACTTTTTACTGGGATGAAGTGTGCTGGTTAGCATTTAATAAGCAAAATCAAAGTTGAGTCATATGTGAGTTGCTTGAAAGCAAGAAATGCCAGATGGAGTATTGAATGAATCACTGCCTTGAGTTCCATGAGTAACATTTTAATTGGGTTGTGACTAGTTTGGGAAAACTTTTAAGTTCCCACAACCCAAAGCCAATTTAAACCACCACTTATTTAATGCTTCCAATGCCGAAGCTCCCTGAATAAAATGAGGACCTAAGGAGTTTCATGAAGATGCTTCTTCACCGGATGGGTTACGAAGCACAGGGCAGCTCTGTCTTACTAAACAAGAAGGGGCAGCAATTCACATTTAGTGAGCATCTCCTAGGAGCCGCCAGTGCTCAGGGATTTGCATGTGTTATTGAGGCACCACTATTTGTAAGTGCTGGGCACAGTGCCTGGCATACAGTAGGTGCTTAGTAAATGGTAGCTGTATTAGTGAGTATTACCATGTAGTAAAAAGTACTGTATTTCATCAGAACCTGGAATCCTACAGGCTGTGGGACACACATAATTTTCTGGAACACTAAGAAAGAACAGAACAGCACCATTACCTAACACCAGCCAAGACACACTGATGGGAAGATGTGCTGCAGTGTCAGAGGTGCTTAAATGTGGAAAGTGTGTCTCAGAGTTGACAGCAGCCAGGATCAGCAAGGACAAATGACCTTCCCAGCCCACAGAGGGGAAAGACTAAGGTGCAGAAAGCATAACAACATGCCAGAGGTTTTCGATACTATGTTATCAGAAGCTGAGCAGCATATTCCTGAGTTCTGGCAACACACAGCAGGCTCAGCAGCTCCACTCACAATGTATGGGGCACTGCTTTGAGGGGAGGAGACCTGCCTCAGTTTCCCCTGAAGTGCTGCTGATGCACCCAGATCTGTGCAGCCTGGAGGTCGAGGGTAGAGGCTTCCTTCTTTGGATCTCCCCACATTTGACCAAGGACAGGAACGGGTGGGAGCATTTTCCTCAAAGCAAGTTTCAGAGATTAGCAGTCATTTTGAGGAATTCAGGCCTGCCCTAAGCTGGTCCTTGGCCCCCTCAGATCCTCATGCAATTATTCATTAAGTCAGGAGACTGGCCTTGGAAGGCAGTGAGCTCATGAATATGCACAGTGGGTCCTCATAAATTATGCATTCCATACCCGAGGCTGCTGAGAACCCCTTAGCCCTGCGACAGAAGGCCTGCTTACAAGGACTCTCGGGCAGCACGTGTTCTTGTCCCCCCCACTCTTCACCATAACAGACTGGCAGGGACCCACAGTAGCTCTGTTAAAACAGTGGACTCTGGTTTGCAAAGAATCTGGAGTTTACATGGCTGTGACTCCTCAGATGGCAATGCCGGTGAGTCTGGTGGGACTGTCTGAGTCAGACGGGCCTGTGTGTGACAGGGGAAAGGCCTCATCCGTGCTTCAGGCCCATCCATGTCAAAAGCCGCCTGACCTTATGGAGGCCCCAGCAGCTGAAAAGCTGCTGCCAGATGTGTGATTTACATGATCCTCCAAACTGGAGCCTGCTCAGGTGTCATGGAACATGCTCCAAGTGCCATGGGAATAAACACTGGGCCAGGAGTCAGGGTGAGACCCAGCTGGTAGCAGGAAAGAGAAGGAAGGGGCTCTGCTCTCCCGAACACAGGCATCTGGGGTGAGCACAGTAGCCAGCCCCAAAGCCAGGCTGGGCATGTTGTGGGCACACTGCCAGTCAGGCCAGGGCTCAAGGGGAGCTCTTCAGAGCCGGCTGGGCTCCAGGCTGCATCTCCCTCCTGCCCAGTGGCTGCCACGCACACCCACCCTGTCTGACAGTTCTCTGCTGCCCCTCAGCCAGACTGGAGTGCAGCTCTGGGCTAGGAGAGCCCCTTCTTAGAATCCCTGCCTCTGTCAGCACCTTTCCTGCTCTCAATAGCCACGCATGTTAGGGCCTTATTTTGTTGTATCCTCCAACAGCCTGGAGAAGACGTAGGCTCCCCATCTCACAGCACAGGTCTCAGTGCCAAGAGGTGGCACTCCTGGATTTGCACCACCCCATCCAAGCTCAGTCACTGTCTCCAATCCATGTCCAGCAGGTTGAGCCAGTTTGAGCCTTAACTGTCCTCATAGCAGAGCCTATGGAAGTCCCCTCAAAAACCCTGTTAATGTTCATGGATCAAGAACTAGGCTTAAATCATTTCATTTAAATAAAACAAAACCTCAGACTTCCAAATGTACATGAGAAATCAAACTTCTACAGAAGCCTGTAGTCCCAGCTACTTGGGAGGCTGAGGCAAGAGAATCGCCTAAGCCCAGGAGTTGGAGGTTGCTGTGAGCTGTGTGATGCCACGGCACTCTACCGAGGGCGATAAAGTGAGACACTGTCTCTACAAAAAAAAAAAAAACAAACCAACTTTTACAGAAAATTTGTTCAATGGAGAAAATGAAAATGAAATCAGCATAGTCCCTTTCCTGGAAAACCCAGTCCTGTCAGCCAGGAAGGCTTCCTTTCTCTGTCATCTGTTTCTGAGCAAAGTTGTCCCAGAAAGGGATGTCTGTCTCCTGTTTCTCTCCCTCACCCTTCTACCATAAGCATGTCCCATGTTGCTGTGTTACCTCCATAGTTACCGCTTCTTTTTTTTTTTTTTTGCCTTTTTTTTTCCTAAGTAAATCGTAACTGTGTACATTAATGCAATCATGGGATACAATACAGTTACCACTGTTAATCACTGCAGGACATAGAGTAAAATGCACCAGCTTTCTACACAGAACCATTCCCTGATGTTGGGATTGCTGTGCAGGATTTTTGAAAGTCAATGTTCAAAAGAAATGACTTTCGGCCTGCGTGAATTTAATCCCTATGTTGCATTGCTGCTGGAGGACATCTATCCACCAGTCCCTACCCCATGCAGCAAGCCTCTTACTGCATATAACATGCTTATTTTCCTGACCTTGCTGCATGGGCCTTGAAGACAGAAAGAGAGCCAGCTCAAGCCCCGACACATGCTGACATTTTCCAGTATTATCTTGCTCTCATCATAGAGCCCATGTCTTGGGCCAGACACTTCTCCATCGTGTGGCATCTCTGGTCCCACCCTATACCTGACCAAACAAGATCTTACCCAACAGCTGCACTCAGCCAGCAAGTGCAAAACTGGGACTTAACCACAGATCTATTTCATTTGAGTGCTTCCTGTGTGCTACCTGTGGGCCACAGAAACAGTGAAGGCCTGATCCTGGGGGAGCCACAGGCAAGCAGGGAGAAAGAAAACCAAGGAGCTATGGACAAATGCCAGAAGCCCTGGTAGATCAATAATGCCAAGAAAGGCTCAAGAAGTGTTTTCTCTGTGCAAGACACTGCTCCACTATTTGAAGAGCTTTACAAATGTTAACTTGCTTAATCTTCACTGAACCCTAGGAGGCATTATTATTATCCCTATCTTACAGATGAGGAAACTGAGGCTTGGAGGCTGACTAACTTGGGCAGAGTCACACAGCTCGAGAGTGACAGAGTCAGGATTTGGACTCAGGCTGTCCATCTACAGAGTCTGTAATCATAACCACATTGCTCTTGTTCTCTCCAAATGTAATTCAGCTTTATACCCCCTGTGGTAGCTAGCACAGGCCCTTCCCATCGTTATGTGCCCCATTAATATTTGCCGAATGGATGTTTGCCAAGTATTGTATTGTGGGTAACACAGAAGAAGGCAGGCTGGCAGAGTGGCAGGTGTCACAGACCAGCATTCTCACGAGGTGTTGTGGAACCTGGCAGCCCTTCTCAGGTTGAGCAAAATTGTATAATATGTCTGCATAAAAGATTTATATGGAAACATGGGAGGCCTACTTACACAATTTGTGGAGTCAAGGTGAAGAGGTGGTCTGGGAGATCGGAGTAAGTCTTGGAAATGACCTTCCCTGGGCTAGAATTGTGGGCAAAATAACATGAAATTCGAGGGTGACAAAATCCAACCCTTGGGGTGGTGCCTGTGGCTCAAAGGAGTAGGGTACCGGCCCCATATGTTGGAGGTAGCGGGTTCAAACCCAGCCCCGGCCAAAAACTGCAAAAAAAAAAAAAAAAAAAATCCAGCACTTGGATCAGCCTGAAGAGTTTCTGGGATGGAAACCGTGACAACCAGAAAACACATTGGGGCAGGGCTGATAGATTCAGGGCTGAGCTATATGAGCAGAGACAGGAAAGGGACTTCATGTTAATTAACCCTGATGGTGAGCTCTGTACCAGTTGACCTTTGGCATCTTCACTTGTATCCTAGGGACAACAGCAGCACCTGTGCCAGTGGGTTATTTGTACATTTACTTTTTTCCATAAACTTTTTTTAAAATATGGAAATGTGCTGTGCTTACAGAAAAGTGCCCAGGTTGTAAGTGAACCGCTTGATGGATGTTCACCAAGTGAACAAGCCCATGCGAAGCCCCCCCACCTCTGAGGCCCCTCACACCTATGTTTACATAAATGGAAATAGCAAATGTTGGCAAAGAAATGGAGCAACTGGAACTCACACACATTGCTAATACAGTGTAAGTTGTTAAAACCATTTTGGAGGGGCGGCACCTGTGGCTCAGTGGCAGGGCGCCAGCCCCACATACCGAGGGTGGCGGGTTCAAACCCAGCCCCGGCCAAACTGCAACAAGAAAGTAGCCGGGCAGTGTGGCGGGCGCCTGTAGTCCCAGCTACTTGGGAGGACAAGACAAGGGAATCGCATTGCTTAAGCCCAGGAGTTGGAGGTTTTTGTGAGCTGTGATGCCACAGCACTCCACCGAGGTTGATAAAGTGAAACTCTGTCTCCACAAAAAAAAAAAAAAACATTTTGGAAAACTGATATTAACTGATATTATCTGCTAAAGTTGAATAACACTCCTGGGTATGTATGATGCATGTTTATGTATTTATATAGGTGAGTGTGTGTAAACGTATGTGCCACTCCAATGACTAAATCTAGCAGTAGACACACATGCACATATATTCCTGTATTTACTGAAGACGGCATCCATAGCACGTTCATGACAGCTTCTGGCTGGAGTGAACAGTAAGACAGCTGTAATAAATAGTCAGTATGTTCACGCCATGGAGCACTCTTCATCAGTAAGATGGGAGGAAGGCGTAACAGCAGGACAGACTCACAAGCTGAAGGAGCCAGTCGCACACTAGCACACCCAATAAGGCTCCTGCCACTGTCGTCAGGAATTGCGTAGAAAAGTGCCCAGTGAGTACACTGTTGTTCCTGTTACTGTGACTATTTCTCTATACTTCACTAAGCCATGCGATGTTTTGGTCGATTTTTACCACTTACCATTTATATTCTTTAACCTCTCTGAGCCTCAGCACAGTTATGCAATAACTGCAGCGTGGATGGTGATGTGGGCTAGTTCTCAGGGTGGAAGGGACACCAGAAGGACCTTGATCTAAACCACCACATCCACTTCTACCATGCAAGGTTGGGGACAGCCCTCAAGAGGCTGAGGTCAGCAGGAAGCTGGGTTCTGGGCAATAACTGACCCTTGGAGGCCTTCTCTTAAAAGTGAGGTCTGGGTCTCAGGGCTCGCCTTTGCTTCTTGCTAACATTGTGGGTCAGCTGAGGGTCCCAGATGCTTCCTGGAAGGAGAGACAACTTGCATTAAGGGCAGGAACCCTGGAACAAGGGAGTGGGGGCAGCAGAGACAGCTGCTAGTCCCATACCTGCCAGAGACTTGCTGTGTGACCTTCCTCTTCTCCTGCCCTCTCTG
The DNA here is from genome assembly GCA_963574655.1 of Perodicticus potto. NCBI lineage: Eukaryota > Metazoa > Chordata > Mammalia > Primates > Lorisidae > Perodicticus > Perodicticus potto. The sequence continues at coordinate 69,551 of CAUYRH010045985.1, forward strand.
TGACTCACTCTTCCATGAGGATGTTGGGCTAGGCAGCTCTGGGGCTGCCCTCTTCCTCCCTGTAGCCTTTTTTCACCCACTTCTTAGAGGTCTTGAACAGCAACACTTTACACAGGTTATTGTCCTTCTTCCTCTCAGCAGCCCTACTGTGAACTTATGAGGGACACGCAGCTCAGAGAGGCTAAGCAACCTGCCTAAGGTCACACGGACAATATAAGGTGGGGCAGGATTTCACCTCATTGTTTGGCCTCCACCATGCTTCCCTGGCCACCACTCTGGCTAAGGCAAAGCCTTTGGCTGGTTTTCCCTGTTGAAATCTCTCTGGATAATGTACATTTCTAAGAAGCTCCTGGGTTTTGCTGACACTGCTGGTCCCAGGCACAGGCTTTGAACACTAAGGCGCCGAATCATACTTCAGGGCGCTGCAGCCTAGTGGTGCACACAGACTTGTGCACACGGACTTGTGAACAGATGAGGGCTGCAGTTTCTTAAGAGAGAGTGCCCAAGGTGCTGCCAAAGGACAGAGGGAGGCAGGTGAGGTGGCCAAGTACGAGAGGGGAGAGGTTACAACATACATTCCAGCTAGGTACATGGCGTGGAACCATGGATGCCTGTGAAGCATGTACTGCAGTTTCCTGAGGGCTGTGGCTTGACCCACAAATCGTCATCCTGCCATATCCTAATCAGTATTTTTTTTGGGGGGGAGACAGTGTCTTACTCTATCACCCAGCTAGAGTACAAAGTTGTCATCATAGCTCACAGCAACATCAAACTCTCAGGCTCAAGCCACTCTCCTGCCCCAGCCTCCTGAGTAGCTAGGACTACAGCCTCCTGAGTAGCTAGGACTACAGCACCCTTTCTTAAGGGTCTCGCTGTAGCTCAGGCTGATCTCGAACTCTTAACTTTAAGCAATCTTCCTGCCTTGACCTCCCAGAGTGCTAGGATTACAGGGGTGTGCTACCATATTCAGCCATTCAATCAGTGTTTATGTTAGATGTGGTAAAATGTACACAATAAAATTTACTAACTTAACCTCTTTTAGGTGTACAGTTCAGTGGGATTAAGTAAATTCACATCATTGTGCAACCATCACCACCATTCATCTTGAGAATTCTTGCAAAATGGAAACTCTGTCCCCATTGAATAATAACTGTCTTTCTTCTCCTCTCTGCCTAACCCCCGGTAACGACCATTCTGCTTTCTATCTCTATGAATTTGACTATTCTACATATGTCATATAAGTATTTGTAAGTCATACGGTATTTGTACTTTTGTGTCTGGTCCATTTCACTCAGAACAATGCCCTCAAGGTTCATCCATGTTGTAGCACAAGTCAGAATTTTCTTCCTGTTTAAGGCTGCATGATATTCTGTGTATGCCACATTTTATTCATCCATTCATCTGTTGATAAACATTTGGATTATTTAAACCTTTTATCTACTGTGAATAGTGCTGCTGTCATCTATTTGAGTCTCTGCTTCTAATTTTTTTGAGTATATACTCAGAGGTGGAATTTCTAGATTATATGGTAATTTTATTTTTAACTTTTTTAAGGAATTCTGTATTTTTTGTTATACATAGATCAACTAACCATTTTTAGGGGGGTTACGAACAATGGCATAAGATGGCCAGTACCTTCCACCATTATTTAATGTCAAATGAATAGTTCCACCATTCTGGACTTAAAAACCAGGTTTGAATTCTTCACCATTGAAATTCTATTGGAAAATGTTAAATGTCTGCCCAAATCAACAACAATAATTTGTTTCACTTGGCAAGGAAAAATGTTTAAAATTTAATGAAGCCAGCAGATTTCCACAATCCTAGGTTGCCAAGCAGCAATCATGCTAATAAATGGCCAGTGCTTTCCTTGTAAGAAGAATGTTTGCAGGGAGAGAGAGGGTCAGTCGCTAATGGAGAGAGGCTGGCCATCAGGCTTCTATAGGAAGCAAAGTGCAATCCATCATTTTGGATTGTTTACTTTGAAAATGCAGCGTGTCCACTGGGAGTCACAGTTTTCCAAAGGTCTTCTTGCTGGTCCTGCTGATTCATATTCCCATAATTCCTCTACCTCATAATATTTTCCCATCACCATGGAGACTGTGTGAGAAGAAGGTATGGTGAGAAACATCAGGGTTTACTTCTTATTTCACAGAACCAAGATTTAACTTCTGCTGAAAAGTGGCCTCCAAGCTCATATTTTAGAGGGAAAAGTGGGTTCCACTCAGCAGAGCTTTCTAGAGCTACACGTCAGGGAGCGAGAGTTGAGAACCTTGTCCTGGTTCAGGCACTTTCTAGTCATTGGCCTTGGGCAAGGCTCTGTCTCCCCAAGCCTCAGCTCCTTCCTCTGTAAAATGGGATGGAGGACAGGATCAGGTTTCTCTGAGGAATTGGTGGAGAAAGCACAAGACTCTTACAAATTGTAAAACTTTATTCGAAACAAAAAAGTTCCAAATAAAACCCAATTACAACCTCCCGCCCCTTATTCCAGGCCAAGGTGCTGTTGCAGGTGGTTTCATCTTGTGTCCCTGGGGGTTGCTTTCTCAGGGCCTCCCCCAGTCCCCTCTTACACACACACATACACACACACACACACACACACACAATCTGTGACCTTGTAGGAGACAGGAGCTTTGCTTTATATTTATTGTGAACCCTCCACTTTGCTCAGCACACGATTCTACTCAGAGTAGGCCTTGAGAAATACTCACATGCAAATTGGGATCCCGCAAATACTTGCCAGGTCCACTCCCTGTGGGGTTGGGGGGCCCAGAGATAAATCAGAGGGAGAGGATGAGTCACCCCGATTCAAAGTCACCCTTTTGGTTTCCTAGCAGCTTTTTCCAGGGGTTGTGGGGGAGAAGTACTCCCACACTAGAAGTGCATAAGGAATGTAAGATTCATCCCAATTTCAGAAACCTTCCCAGGGAAAAAGGTACGTCTTAAAGTTGAGGAAATACAGGCATTACGATGCCACGTGTTAAGTGAAGTTCTCAGAACAGTGTGCTGTTCTGACATTCACTCTGCATGGAGAGGTGGGGAGGTGTGGTTTCCAGGGCTTTCATGGAGCAGCCATCTGAGCCAGGGTGGTGACTTCTGCAGCCTGAAGACCGTGGAATCCATGGAGCTGCCTTAGGGGAAAAGACTCCACAACAGCTGGAAGACAAGGGCAGAGGCCCAGAGAGGCAGAACAGCATGATGCAGTGTGAAGAACTGTCCATAAGCCCACGCGGCTGGAGCAAAGAAAACGGAGGAGGTGGAGATAAGGCAGCCCGCCTGGGCCAGGAATGACCACACACATCAACACACTGGATTAGCTGGCACAAACAGAGTTCATGCTGGGATGGTGTGTCACATGCACCAGAAGAGCTGGGCGAAGGGGGAAACTTGGACATGCATTAGAACAACCCCTAGTGCTGGTTGTGTCTTTTTTGTCAGCAGTTTGGGGCTCCAGAGTCACCCAAACTGAAATTGGCTGGTGGTTTTGGTGTAGAGTTGTGATTACCAAGCACTGCAGACCCCTCTACCTTGGATGAAAACCAACTAGAAGGATCTCTTTTTGGTCCTCCTTAAGAAAGGAGGACCTCTCAGCCTTGCATTTGCCAGTGATTCACTAGAGGCGAGGTAGCAGCAGGAATCATCTCCTCTGCCAGTCAGCCCACTAGGAGCTCTGCAGCACTGCTAGGTGCCTGAGCAGCTTGGGAGGTCAGGATATGGACAGCGAGCACCATCCCAAAGGTCACTTGCCTTGGCCACAGGGTCCTCAATGTGGGTGCCAACAGGAGAAGGCTCTGGCAGAGTCAGTGGAAGGTGGTCCCTTTGGAAGTTGGAGCATACAAGTTCCATGGGGCTCATCTCCCATGGGCAGTGCTGCCCTGGATCTCAGCAATCCTGGCCCATCTGGCAGAGGCAGGTAGGGACACAAGCTCTGCTCTTATTTGTGAGGGCTCCATTCTCCCCCAGCCAGGCATTTAGAGCAGACAGTTGTGCTTCCTTTTATGTGGTTGGACATCACTCCTCTTTGGGGCCTGACATCGAACTGTTTATATGTCTCCAATCAGGACCTAGACAGACAGAAGGGTTTCGGCATTTGGACAAGTGTCATGATATCTTCTAGACATACCTGTCTTTAACACTCAAGTTTTCTCAGGACATTAACTTGGAAACAGGCCATGTAAATGTAGGGAAAATTCCCTGCAGGTTACATCTCTGGTGAAAAGGCAGTGGAGTGGGGAAGGGATGAGCAACACCCACAGGGTCCTCTTCATTTTACTCCTCTTTCTCCCCTTGCCTGGGAATAGAAACAGGGTTCTTCTGGGCTTGTTCTCCCCATCGACTCCTCCAGTCGCATATCCTACCAGTCCCTTCCAAGTTCCAGCCATCTGATAGCCCCAAAATGTCTTTACTTTGCTCACTGTGCATCTCTTTCCTTGTCCACCCAGTTCCAAGCACACCTCACCTTGCCAGTCTTCTTCAGTTTCCTTTAAGGTAAAGGAATTACCTTCTGTCCTCCTATGGTGGTTACCTTAGAGTCAGAACTGTGTTCAAACTCCAGTTCTAACTGTTAGTTTGGGCTGCTATTAAGGAATACCATTCCCTAGGTAAACAATAGAAATTTATTCCTATTAAGGAATACCATTCCCTGGGTAAACAACAGAAATTTATTGCTCACAGTTCTGGAGGCGGTTCTAGATCCAGTGTCCAGTGAGGGCTCACTTCCTCCTCTTTTCATCTGGCTATCTTCTCGTCATATCCTCACATGGTAGAGAGCAAAGAGTGGCAAAGCTCTCATGTTTTTTTACAAAGGTACTAATCCCATTCATATGGGGCTCCTCCCTCATGACCTAATCACCTCCCAAAGGCCTCACCCACTACTGTCAGCAGTGTAGGTATGTTTGTGTCCCTCACAATGCTGGGGGGACACAAATACAGGGTGGCCACAAAGTTCGTGTGCAATTTAAAATAGTGTATCGTGCACCAACTTTATGGCCCCCCTATATAGAGTTAGCTCAGTTATTTTACCTCCTTGGGCCTCATTTTCTCTATCTGTAAAATAAAGATGTCAATACCACCTGGTCAAGTAGCAAGAGTTATTTAACTGAGTAATAGGCTGAGCACAGGGCCTTTAAACACCTACTCAAAAAACATTAATTTCTTCCCTTTCCTACTCTTCCTTACATCAGTTTCCACTGGTAATATAACAATTTGTTTGTGTTTCGCCTATTAGAATTTTCCAGGATCAATTGTTCAGTTTACTGTTTTCTCTAGAAGAGTGGTTTTCAAACTTTTTAAACCATGAGTCACAGTAAGAAATATATTTTACATCACAACGCATATGTATAAATATCAATTAGAACAAGATGTATTGAGATCTTCTCCATCATTACTGATTTCATTTTTTGTCTAATTATCCTATACATTGCTGACAGAAGGGTGCTAAAATCTGTGAAGTTGGCTATTTTTCCCTTTACAGTTGTAAATTTTTGCTTCATGTATTTGATATTCTCTTATCGGACATATACACATTTATTATTGTTTTGTGTTCCTGATGAATTGACCCTTTAATCATTATGAAGTGGTCATCTTTATCTGTAGTAATATCTCACTCTTGAAGTCTCTTTTATCTTAAAAGAGCCATTCCAACTTTGTCTACATACTTTTCACATGTTATGCATGCTCGTTTTGGTCCATTTACTTTTAACCTCTATGTGTCTTTATATTTAAAGTGGATGTCTTAAAGAAAAATATAGTTAAGTCTTACTTGCTTTTCCATCCTGATAATCTCTGTCTTCTAAATAGAGTAATAGGTCATTCATATTTAATGTAATTCTTGGTTTGACTAGATACATTTCTACCATTTTATTATGTATTTTGTGTTTGTCTCCTTTACTTTTAATTTCTCTACTTATTTTTTCTGCTTTTTTATTATTTGAATATCTTTAGAATTTCTATTTTAATTTATCTATTGATTTTTTAGCTATAGCTCTTTGTGCTACTCTGTTTAGGGATTGTTCTAGGAGAATTATTATATACATCTTAACTTTTCACTACCTACTTAAAGTTAATATTGCATGACATTGTATAAAATGTGGAAACTTTGCAACAATAATATAAGTCCTTTTATGAGGATTAGCCTGACTCTACTGACCAATTTCAGTTGCTTATTCACAAATAACACTGCCCAAACTACAGAAGCTGGACTTGGAAACTCTGTCATCCACTGTATTCACCAGACTTTGCACCAACTAACTACCACTTCTTCCAGGCTTGGGACTATTTCTTTCAAGGAAAAACATACAATTTTCAACAAGCTGTGGAAAATGCTTTTCTCAGTTTCATTGCCATTCACTCTCCAGTCTTCTTCCTGGCTGGCATTCATAGCTACTGTTAAGATAGCAAAACCATACTTTGAGTAATTTAGGTGCATACTTTGAGTAATTGTACTACAGTTTAGGCACATACTTCGAGTAATTGTACTACTCGTTGTAAATAAACTAAACTTTTGATTTGAAAAAAATATACATAGGTCCTTCTATCCTTACTTCTACCAGCCTTTCCATTGCAATTATGTGTTATATCTATGTACATTATAAATCCCACAAGAAAGGGTTATAATTTTTGCTTCAAACAGTCACAGGTAATTTTTTAAATTAATAAGCAAGAATCCTATGTATTCAACTTTGATTTGAGGACAATTAATGACAATGAATGACACAGTGGGGCATGGGGGAAGGACAGAGCAGACAGAGAAGGTGGGTGGGGGTGAGGGAAAGAAAACCAAAAAAAAAAAAAAAAGAAAAGAAAATAGTGTCTAACTTTCATATAAATTGGATTCAATCCTGACTAAAGTATATTACTTAAATATTAATTTTGTACTTCAACTTGTCAATATGCTGTTTAGGATATTGCATCTTCATTTATAAGTGAAACATGTTTGTAATTTCTCTTTATAACAAAATATTTTCTCCAACTTCAATATCAGGTGTATCCAGATCAGTGGAATGATACTGAAATATTTCTTTTATTGTTTACAAGATTTCTGGAATTGCTTGTTTTGTAAAATCATCGTGGTCTATGAGTTTATGATGGTTTGAACTTTGTTATTTAATTCGATGTATTGCTTAATTACTCTTTTCCTATGAATGATTATACTGTGGTTAATATGTTAGTATAGCAGTATTCCCAGATAGTTTTTTGTTTGTTGGGAGGTTGGGCTTTGGGGGGGCAGAGTTAATACGTTGCATGAAATATTTTATCTTATAACAGTGAAATTGCTTTCTCTTTTGTCTTGTGATTTTTTTTTGAGGTGAAATTTAAGTTTTTGTGTGAGTAGTACTATTATACCTATCTTGAGTGTCTTGCTTGTACTGTATCACATCATACCTTTAATTCTTAATAAACTGTTCACTTGTTTAAAAAAAAAAAAAGTAATCAAATACACATAAGAGATTCAGTAATGGGTCCAGTCATACACAAGATGTTAAAGTACTCTATACTATAAACTTATTTTTAGATTATCTGCCACACCTATGATATGATTAAAAAAAAATCATGAAAAATCTGTATTTTCTCTTTGTAGCAAAATCACAGGAACTGCTCTTGTCCTCTGATTTGTTGCTGGTACTTTTCATGGAAGAAAATATAAAATTTTAGTTACAGGCTAGTGAAAATAAAGGGATATTTTTTTCTAGCCTAAATTCCCTGAATGGCACACCTGAATTATTTGGGGAGAGAATATGAAATCAAGTGAAAAAAAAAAAAAAAAAACGATAGCAACAACAAAAACCCTCCAAAGGTTCTTTCTGTGTAAAAATGTGCACTATGTTAAAAAGGTTTTAAACAAACTCTAAAAAATGCTTTCCCTGTAAACAGCTATCCAGAAACATTCATAAAACAAGGTGACTTTTCATTTATTATGTAGTATTTTACCTTATTGGATGCAAATAGGGCAATACTTTGGTAATATTTCCAAATATTTGTTTGTATTTAGACCACTCTAAAAAAAAATGGACATCTTGTGATAAAGGAGGTGAATAACTCTGCTTTGAGACTACTCTGATTTGATTAATTCATATTTTATGTCTGTAGTAAAATATGACTTGCACATCATCAATATGTTCAACCATTATATGCCCATAATAATTAAAAACGTAAGACATAAATCAAAACTTAATCCCTATGGATTGAGAGATGGTAGGGATAATTTTATCAGAAATGTGAACACTTAAATTTATATTCATGTATGTTAAAGAAATGCATTTTCTTCATGGCTTATGCTCGTGTATTGGTTAGTAATTTTACTGTCTCAAAAGCATGGAAATCATAACATTGGGAGAAAAAATGAACCTTAGAGACAATATTAATTTCAGCTACTAAGTCATATGTATAGTATGTTTTAAAACAAATATTTCACATCATTCTTTTTATATTTTTTGAAATTTAATGCTCTAATATCCTAAAACTACAATATGTATAGTTACCTTATCCCTTCAGTAATAATCTTCCCAAACTACAAGCAACAAGAAAATGTTAAATCACAGGGAAATGCAGCTTAATCTCCTCTGCTTTGTGCCAACTGATTCATAACGGGAAGAAAAATCCTATGTTAATATGTGAAGTTGAACAAAACTGAGCGAGAATGGCACCAATTTAGAACCGCGCTCCGCACCTCCTGTCTCTTTAACACAATTATTATCCTTGTTAAGTTCTGTGGGGTCTGTTTAATGAGCTGCAGATAGGTGCCCGGATCAGATGTCACCTTTGCACAACTGGAGCTGCGGAGTCAGCTTCTTTCTTGCCTCCTAGTCAGTGCGGCTGTAATTCTCATCACGTTGGATCCGAGTGTTGCTGGAACCACTGCGCTCATTTGTGTGTGTGCTGAAAGTCAGTTTATTCTAGGTATCCATGAATCTTTGCTTCTTGGTTGATGAAAATTAGATTCACATTTCTCGAAGATTCAGTATTTAGTCATCCCATTTTATAAGAAAATAAAGTTTTTATAAATGTTATAAAATATTAAACATTTAGGAATGCAGGTAGAGGGCATTTATGGATTCATTGTTCTGTTCTTTTAACTTTTCTTTGAAGTTGGTACAGAAATTATAAAATAATAATGCTTCAAGAGAGAATGAGCCATGCGGAAGTAGACATTTGAGGACTGTTTATGAAATATCCAGCCATGTAGTGTGAAAAATAGAGACATGATAGCTGGGTGCTCTCCCCATCCCTCATACATGTACCACAAAGGAGAGAGGTGGTAGCCTATCATTAAGAGCAGAGAAAACTTCAGTTTTTAGAATACTCGTTTTTCACTCTCCACAGTAATTTTGGCACTTTTCCCCACAATCATCAGGTGTGGTTTTTACAGCAAAGTGAACCAGTGCCCACAAGCAAGCGAACAGGAATTTCAAATGATAAAGTAAGGTGAAAACCAACATTCACCAAAAATTTGTTAAAAAATAAAAGTAACAAAAAAATAGATGACAATCACCAAAATTAATCCACCCAAACTTAAATAAGGAGTCAATAACAAATAACAGACTTTAAAATAAGCAAGATTCTTAGCTTCAGAGACTTGAGAATACATTATACTCACACACACACACTTTGCTTTGAAAGCATCGCCCCGTTGTAGGCCATAAAAATGACTCATAACAATTTTTATAACCAAGTAAGTTGTATTTATAAGGCCTACATTTAAATGCTTAGATTTTTAAATAGATAAATGTTGAAAAATGTCAAACTAGCAGACAAAACTCAAACTGTAAATTTATGAAATAACAATTTCAGATCAATATTTCTCCCCCAAATCAGCAGAAAATGAAAAGTAATTTATAGAGAAATTTAGTGACATTCAAATCCAAACTTGACTATTTAAAGTTTCCTAGAGAAAAACAGAGATGCTTGAAGACATAAAATATTCAAAGAAACTATTTGTTTTTGAAAATGTCTAATGATGATTAAAAACACTAATCATCACAAGTAAATTGTTATTACTACTAAGCAGCATAATAATTATGAAATATTTGCAGATAAAACGAAACATCTCAGAAAACTAAAATTATACAAAATCGTAAACATTTCTTAAAAAACAAAACAAAGTTTTGCTATAGGAAAGGATTTTATTAAAATTATTTATCCAAAGGTTAGCAGTTGGCAGAAGACAATAGTGGAATTATATTCAGCATGGCAAACAAAAATTTCAAGCTCTTGATAACTCCTTTCTTAACATCCCCGAGCCATTTATTTTTTAAGGAAGAATTTCTAGATAAGTATCTGAAAACACAGGCAATGTTTAGTGAGAAAATGACACAAAACCCTTTAAATTATAGAGATGAAAGTTTCTGAAGACAACCGCTTCATCCTTTGGAAAAAAATTAATAAGGCAGACCTGCATTAAGAGCCGTACCTCAGTATCGACCCTAACACTCAAACACGAAGGGAAGGGGAAGGCAAGTGGTATCCTAACATGATTTCATTTTCTAACATTGTCTAAAAAGCGATAAGAAGTTGAAATTAAAAAGACGTTCTATAATTGAGTCTTTCCCCCTGACCTGAAAGAAAGATTTCCCTCAGAGATAGATTCAGATTTTAATCATGCAAAGGGCAATGCTCCCAGGGAAAAAGAACTCATTATTAAAAGCTGCTTTTGTCTTCCAAGTTTGGAAGTCAAGACACTTTATAGTGTTATTACTTAATAGGATGAAGAATAGAAGAATTTAGTCCTAAAAAGCAAAATAAACTTAACAAAAATCAGGATCTTATTGAAAAATTGGGGGGAGGAGCAAAGCATGGTGTAGGAACTACATGAACCTGCTTATCCTTCCGTTTTTCTTTCTTTCTAGTCTGACTACATTACTCACTCACTCTTTAGCTTCACACGTGTCACGAGACCATGCTGGGCCCTAGCATAGATTCTCTTGTGCAATATTTTGTGCAAATGTAATGGAACATTCCTTAAAAACAGCAAAGGGTTGTGTGAATGCTAAGTGGTATTATTAATATTGCCCACGCGGATCCCCAACTATCCATTCCGTATTCAAAATATATAACTTTTCCACTCCCCAAGTGTATGTGTTCTTCAAATGTATACATTTAAACATGTAATTTTAATGCATCTCATATTGAAAGAATTAAAACTTGTATTCTGTAGAATGTTGACATTTGGGTTCATACGTTCAAAGAGCTGATTTTCACTCCTCAGATTTCAGACTTGCAGTCTAGATTTCTAAGAACATTTAACTACCAACAACCTAAGGACCCGAGAAAACATAACAAGTGACAAATATAAAAATTATAAAATACATCATTGAGTAGATAGAATTTTATAGACACTTGCAATTCAGCAATGGCTTTGTGAATGCTCCTATTTGCATTGGCTGAGCAGAATTGACTGCTCAGCAATTCAAGTATTTTAAACTCAAGTCTTCTGACTCCTTTCAGAGTAATAAATTCTCCAGAACAAAAGGGAAAAAGATGCAAAAGCTAAAAGAATAAAGACAATTTATAAGATAGATATTTTCCTCCAAGAGTTTATTAATTTACCTTTATAGAAATGAAAGAAAGATTCATTCATTCATTCATTTCACTACAAGAAAGCAAAAATGACAATAACTAATAGCAATGTCTGAATAACAAGCAGTGTATTCAGGACTGTATGGGACTGAATAGAAAATACACATACAACCTTCCCTCAAAAGTTCACAGTGAGAGTTTGATTGCATAGTCCAGACTTCATAGTGCAAGTTTTAGTAATGCCTAGAGATTGCATTATTACAGAAAAAAAAATTGTGCTTTTCTTGCCTTTTTAAAAATTTTCTTTGTGATCAGTATGTTAAGGAGGCTTTTATACATTGTTAGTAACTTTGATATCCAGATTTAAGCATGTGAACATAGTTTGGCTTTTAAACATAAAATTGAAACTATTCATCACAATCTTCTATATTCCCAGAAGTAAACTACAGTAATGTTGGAAGCTAAAGTCCAGTGATTTACAGTAACCCTGTTAACACACTTACAGATACATGTCCGTGGTAAATGTGCAAATTACTTTTCCTCCATGTAAAAGTCTCTTCACTTTAGCTTCTTTTTTTAAATTTCAGAATATTACAGGGATATACACGTGTTATAATTTGCTTTTGTACATTGTAAGTCAAAGTTACCTGCTGCTACTTATCCAGATGCTTCTGTTTGAAAGTGAAACAAACTTATCTGCAACATTTCAACATAAAGGAAATTTACTAGTCTCATTGAGTATTCCGTAGTAAATCTACTGAATTCAGGTTCGGCTGGACCAGTAGTTCAAAGGATATCTTCACAATTGGATGGGCTTTTCTTCATGTCTTGTGTCCCCTCATACTTATTCTCAAGTTAGCACTTGCCATGCAGAAACAAATGACATACTCGAAGTTCTAGAAACATTGCAAAAATTAGCAATGACTATAAAAAGAGAATGCCAGTTTACCCCCCTATCTCTTGAGAAACTTTGACTTTCTTATCAATTGGGACCATGTATTCCTCACTGAATGAGTGTAATCCTGTAGACAGATCTATGAAATCCTCCAATTGATCACTCCCATGTAGCCAAGTGTGACTCCCTTAAATAAACTAATATGCTTTTTCTGGAAGGGGAATGGATATGGGCGATAAATCAGCAAATACTTGTTACATGCACATTTCTTCTTACATGCAATGTATAAATAACTTCCCTTTGAAACTCAACTCCCCTCATGAGAAATGAAAGTACAAAAAGAAGACAAGAAAAAAAAGGAAGTCAAGGGTTAAAGTATGTCTTTATATAAGTGAATTTAAATAGATACCGGGTTTCACTGGGGATATGTAAATGTTTATGTCCCATTTTCCAAACATATGTTTGAAAATTTCATTCACCAAATTGTAGTCTAACTTGTGCTTAAATTTCTATACAGTTTTTCTCTAACCTGACTTTTCCTTTTCCCATAAATTCTAGGTTCAAGTACATAGTGAAATAGAAAATGATTAACTAGCTGCTAGTCAGGCAGCAACATTACAAAGGGAATCAGAACTAAGTTAAAGACCCAGCTCTGCCCTTGTGATGTTGGGAAAATGTTCTTTGTCAATTCAGTTTTCTTATTAATAAAATAAAGGAGTTAATAAAATCAATGTGTGCGCACCTCAGTTTACCCAGAAGCAAAATGATAAACACAAATCATGTATTCCCTACTTCCAGTAAAGTATTTATTACTTTTGTGCCCACATATATTCTGCTTTACTCAAGCATATTTTATCACCCTACACTTTTCAATCTTGTCCCTGGAATAAAATAAATAGAGTCTGTCTGAACTTGCTAAATGCTTTCCTAATTGGTATTAATGACTTGCTTTTAAATGAGCTGCTCATTTGTGTAGAACTAACCTTTGGGGATTGCAATTAATGCTACAATTGTTTTACACAATTAGAGGAAATGGCCAATGAATCTATTTTTTTTTTCTTCCCTGTTTTTAAGCTGTAAAAATGGTCACTCTCAAAAAAAAATGTACCTTTGTTTAGATTTGTGGGTGGAATGATAGAATATTTAGTTTATCTAAACAAGCACATTTTGTAGAAAGTGCTAGTAGCTACAACTCATTGATTTTATTGGTATGACATTAATGCATAATATTTGAAGAATTGATTTTTTTTTGTCAGGGCTATGCAAAAGAGGCACCTTGTCTCTAGACTTTAAATAGCCTTAGGTCATGAATCTTGAAAAACCTTGTGCTGAAGCAAGGAAAGGAGAAAGAAAATTTGTACTGATGACCATATTAACTGACAAGATCTGTTTTAACAATCTTTGATCATAAACATTTCACATTAAATATCTAATGACAGGGTACTAGCATATAGAGACAATACATTGTATAGTTCTCTCACGGTACTCTGAAATAGTATTTTGATAAAACTATAACATATTTCATTACAGCAAGGTTTTGCCAATGAATAAATTTATAAAAACAACTAACTAAATGCAGAATATAAATGTCTTAACACAATAACTAAGAAAATGCCATGAAGGCTA
>CAUYRH010045988.1:0-41449 GCA_963574655.1 Perodicticus potto
GGCGCCTGTAGTCCCAGCTACTTGGGAGGCAGAGGCAGGAGACTCGCTTGAGCCCAGGAATTGGAAGTTGCTGTGAGCTGTGATGCCACAGCACTCTATCCAGGGTGACAGCTTGAGGCTCTGTCTCAAAAAAAAAAAAAAGAAAGAAACAAGGAGTTGGCTTTTTGAAAAAATAAATAGATAGGCTTGGCACCCATGGCTCAAGTGGCTAAGGCGCCAGCCACATACACCTGAACTGGTGGGTTCGAATCCAGCCTGGGTCCGCGAAACAACAATGACGGCTGCAACCATAAAATAGCCCGGTGTTGTGGTGGGTGCCTGTAGTCCCAGCTACTTGGGAGGTGGAGGCAGGAGAATTGCTTGAGCCCAGGAGTTGGAGGTTGCTGTGAGCTATGATGCCATGGCACTGTACCCAGGGTAACAGCTTGAGGCTCTGTCTCAGGAAAAAAAAAAAAGTAAACCTTTAACCAGACTAATGAGAAATAGAAAACTAAAATCCCTGGTAACCTGAATCAGAAATGATAAAGGGGAAATAACAACAGATGCCACAGAGATACAAGAGATTATCTCTAAATACTACCAAAAAACTCTATGCCAAGAAATCTGACAATGTGAAGGAAATGGGTCAATATTTGGAATCACACCCTCTCCCTAGACTTAGCCAGGAAGAAATAGATCTCCTGAACAGACCAATTTTAAGCACTGAGATCAAAGAAACAATAAAAAATCTTCCAACAAAAAAAATGCCCTGGTCCAGATGGCTTCACACCAGAATTCTATCAAACCTTCAAGGAAGAGCTCATTCCCATACTGCAGAAATTATTCCAAAACTTTGAGGAGGAAGGAATCTTCCCCAACACATTCTACGAAGCAAACATCACCCTGATACTAACACCAGGAAAAGACCCAACTAAAAATGAGAACTTCAGACAAATTCCACTAATGAATATAGATGCAAAAATTCTCAACAAAATCCTAGCCAATAGATTACAGCTTATCATCAAAAAAGTCAGACATCATGATCAAGTAGGTTTCATCCCAGGGATGCAAGGCTGGTTTAATGTATGCAAGTCCATAAACGTTATTCACCATATCAACAGAAGCAAATACAAAGACCACATGATCCTCTCAATAGATGCAGAAAAAGCATTCGATAAAATCCAGCATTGTTTTCTAATTATAACACTTATGAATGTAGGCATAGGTGTCACATTTCTTAAACTGATCAAAGCTAGTTTGTCCATGAATAGAGTAAAACTGAAAGCTTTTCCTCTTAGAACTGGAACCAGACAAGTTTGTTCTCTGTTACCATTACTATTCAACATAGTGCTAGAAGTTCTAGCCAGTACAATCAGGCAAGAGAAGGAAATAAAGAGCATCCAAATGGGAGCAGAGGAGGTCAAACTCTCCCTCTTTTTCGATGATATGATCTTATACTTAGAGAACCCTAAAGACTCAACCACAAGACTCCTGGAAGTCATCAAAAAATACAATATTGTCTCAGGATATAAAATAAACGTCCACAAGTTAGTAGCCTTTGTATACGTCAATAACAGCCAAGAGGCTAATTAAGGACACAATACTGTTCACCATAGATCTAAAGAAAATGAAATACCGGCTCGGTGCCTGTGGCTCAAAGGGCTAAGGCGCCAGCCATGTACACCTGAGCTGGCGGGTTCAGATCCAGCCTGGGCCCACCACACAACAGTGGTGGCTGCAACCAAAAAAAAATGGTCAGGCGTTGTGGCGGGCGCCTGTAGTTCCAGCTACTTGGGAGGCGGAGGCAAGAAAATCACCTAAGCCCAAGAGTTGGAGGTTGCTGTGAGCTGTGATGTCATAGCACTCTACTCAGGGTGATAGCTTGAGGCTCTGTCTCAAAAAAAAAAAAAAAAAGTGGCATCCTTCTTTCGTACCTGATTTTAGGAGAAAAGCTTTTTAGTCTTCACCATGGAATATGATGCTAGTTGTGGATTTTTTACATGTGGTCTTTATCATGTAGAGAATATTCCCTTCTATTACTATAAATAATTTATTGAGTATTTTGTCATTAAAAGGTATTGATTTTTATCAAAATTTTTTTCAATTGAGATGATTATGTACTATTTTTCTTTTATTCTATCACTGTGGTATTTATGAATAATTTTCATATTTTGAACTACCCTCCTTTTGAGGACTAAACTCACTTGGTCATGGTGTATAATCAATTGGTTTCATAGTCCACTTTTAGGATATTTGGCCTTGGTATCATATGTATATTTGGCCTTATAGGATGAGTTAGGATGTGTTGACTCCTCTTTAATTTTTTGGAAGAGTTTGAGAAAGACAGGAGTTAATCTTTAAGTGTTCAGTCGAGTTCACTAGTGAAGTCATCTGTTACTGAGCTTTTCTGTGTTGGGAGGTTTTATGTTTATTGGTTCAATATCCTTACTTGTTATAGGTCTATTCTGATTTTCCATTTCTTCTTGTGCCAGTTTGAGTAGTTTGTATGTTTATAGAAATTTGTTCTTTTAATCTATATTATCCAACCGTTGGTGTATAATTTTTCATAGGAAGACTGGGATTGGTAGCTCACACCTGTAATCCTAGCACTCTAGGAGACTGAAGCAGGTGGATTGCCTAAGCTCAGGAGTTTGAGACCACCATGAGCAAGAGAAAGACCCTGTCTCTACTAAAAAAAAAAAAAAAATAGAAAAAATAGGTGAGTAACATGGTGGCCACCTGTAGTCCCAGCTTCTCCAGAACCCAAGGTGAGAGAATCACTTGAACCCAGGTGTTTGAGGTTGCTGTGAGCTACGACAGGACAGCACTCTACCCAGGGACATAGTGAGACTCTGTCTCAAAAAATTTTTTTCATATCATTCTTTTATAATCTATTTCATTTCTATAAAATAGGTAGTAATGTTTCCACTTCCATTTCTGATGTTATTTGAATCATCTCTCCTCCACCCTGATCAATCTATCTAAGAGTTTCTCAATTTTGTTGATATTTTCAAAGAATCAACTTTTAGTTCATTGATGTTCTCTATTGTTTTACTACTCTCTGTTTCATTTATCAGTGCCCTAATATTTATTATTTTCTTCCCTCTGCTACTTTGGGTTTAACATACTCTTCCTGTTATAATTTGTTGAATTGTAACTAAATTATTAATTTGAGATCTTTCTTCACTTTTAATGTAGGCATTTACAACTATAATTTCCCTCTTAGCACAGCAACCATAAGGTTTGGTAAGTTGTGTTTCTGTTTTTATTTATATGAAGACATTTTAAAATTTCCTTTGTGATTTTTGTCCTTGACCCATTGGTTGTTTAACAGTGTATTAATTTCCAGTTTCTCATTATTGATTTCTAGTTTCATTCCATAGTAATTGAAAGATATTTTGCATGATTTCAATCTTTTAAAATGCATTATAACTTGTTTCAGAGCCTAACATATGCTAATCTCTTAAAGAATGTTCCACATGGATTTGAAAAGAATATGCACAAAGGGTGCCAAAAACTGTATACACATTTTAAGAAAGAAAAAACTATATTAAAATTATAATACTCAATATATACTGGTAACAAAGATGAATACAAATCATGTTTGAGCACCTCTTATAATTGCAGAAGTCAAACGTGACTTGAGCATTATAATTATAATACAGTTTTTTCTTTTCTTAAATTGCGCACATTATGGGGGCACCCTCTGAATTATGCTATTGCATAGTGTTCTGTGTATGTCTGTTGGGTCTAATTGGTTATTTAAGACCTCTGTTGTCTTATTAATCTTCTGTCTGGCAAAATGTACAAATCCAAGTTTTTAGAAGAGAGGATCACTGCCCAGCCTGGTACCAGCCAGATACTCCCTGAAAGCAGGCTGCCCACGACTGAGGTATCACTGAAAAATGGGAGACGTAGTTGGTTCACACACACCACTCACTTACAAAAGGTCACAGTCTCTCCCTGGTTGTTGTAAGTGTCTGAACAGGTTCCAGAATTCCAAAATAGATGATTTTAATTGAGCTTGCCAGATCAATTAGAACCCAGTGAGGTGACCACCACCCAGATGCTTTTACTCTGGCATTTTGTACATCATCATTGCCGTTCCATGTATTTTTATGTCGCTAGGGGCATACATTTTTAGGATTGTTAACGTCTTCTCGATTAATTGACTTTTATCATTATAGAATGTCCTTCTCTTCCTCTAGTAATAGTCATTGTCTTGAAGTGCACTCTGTCACACCAGCTTTCCTATTAGTATTTGTGTCATATATTTCTTAATTTCAACCTATCCATTTTCATTTAACGTTCATCTCTGGTAAATCACTTTTTCAAATCCAATTTGAAAACCAGCCTTTTATTTAGAGGGCATTAACATATAAAGTAATTATTGATATTTTTTGGTTTTCACTTTGATGGTTACTATTTAGCCATTTGTTTTGTATTTGTCTCCTCTGTAATTTTATTTTTGTCTGTCCTTTACTGGCTTCTATTGGGCTGATCTAATTTCATGTTTTTGCTGGAGGGCTAGTTTTAAATTAGTTTTAAGCATTCCACTTTACCTTTTCTTTTGCTTTTTGTCTAAAATGCTTTGCTTTTGGGTGAGGGGAGAGGCAGTCTCTCTCACTTAGGCTAGAGTGCCTTGCCATCAGCCTTGCTCATTGGAACCTCAAACTCCTCGGTTCAAGTGATCTTCCTGCCTCAGCCTCCCAAGTAGCTGGGACTTCAGGCATGTGCTACCATGCCTGGCTAGTTTTTATTTTATTTACTTTTGTTGTTGTTGTTGTTTTGAGATAGAATCTCACGGTGTCAGCCCAGCTGACAGCAACCTCACACTCTTTGTTTAGAGAGTTCCTCCTGCTTCACCCTCCCAAGTAGCTGAGACTGCTGGTGTGTACCACCATGATCAGCTAAGTTTTTCTATTTTCAGTAGAGATGGGTCCTCACTCTTAGGCTACTCTCAAACTCCTGAGCTCAAGCAATCCACCTGCCTTGGCCTCTCAGAGTGCTAGGATTACAGCATGAACCATCACGCCTGGTCACTTTGCATTTTTTAATTTGTTTTTGAGACAGGGTCTCACTATGTCGCCCTCAGTAGAGTGCTGTGGCATCACAGCTCATAGCAACCTCAAACTCTTGGGCTTAAGCAATTCTCTTGTTTCCACCTCCCAAGTAGCTGGGACTACAGGCTCCTGCCACAAAGCCTGGCTATTTTTTGTTATAGTTATCATTGTTGTTTGGCAGGTCCAGGCTGGGTTTGAACCCACCAACCCTGGTGTATGTGGTTGGCACCCTAACTGCTGAGCTAGAAGCACCAAGCCCACTTAGCATATTTTTAAAAGGGTTGCTCTATAGAAAATAATATGCTACCTTAGCTTATCAGTTTATCTTGCATTATTATTTAAGAAACAACACACATCTTTTTCATATATTTATATTTAACTTCTACATGTTATAAACCCCATAATACACAGCTATTATTTTTGCCTTAAGCAATCAATGATCTCTTAAAGAATTTAAGCAAAGACTGGCTCGGCGCCTGTGGCTCAACAGGCTAAGGCGCCAGCCACGTACACCTGAGCTGGCGGGTTCGAATCCAGCCTGGGCCCGCCAAACAACAATGTCAGCTGCAACCAAAAAATGGCCGGGCGTTGTGGTGGGTGCCTGTAGTCCCAGCTACTTGGGAGGCGGAGGCAAGAGACTCGCTTAAGCCCAGGAATTGGAGGTTGCTGTGAGCTGTGATGCCACAGCACTCTATCCAGGGTGACAGCTTGAGGCTCTGTGTCAAAAAAAAAAAAAAAAGGAATTTAAGCAAAGAAAAAATAGTATATTTATCCACATACTTACTATTTTCAGGGTTCTTCACTCCTTCCTGTAGATCTGAATTTATATTCAGCATCAGTTCCTTTAGCCTAAAGAACTTTTAGCATCTTCTTGTGGCGTGTGTCTCCTGCAATAGATTCTCTTAGCATTCAGTTACCCTCAGATGCCTTATTTCAATCTTCATTTGTGAAGAACAGTTTCCAGGCCGGGTGTGGTGGCTCACACCTATAATCCTAGCACTCTGGAAGGCCGAGGAGGGTGGATTGACTTTGCTTAGGAGTTCAAGACCATCCTGAGCCAGGGCGAGATCTTGTCTCTAAAAATAGCTGGGTGTTGTGGTGGGTGCCTATAGTTCCATTTACATGGGAGGCTGAGACAAGAGAATCACTTGAGCCCAAGAGTCTGAAGTTGCTGTGAGCTGTGACAACATGGCACTCTACAAAGGGTGACAAAGTGAGACTCTGTCTCAAAAAAAGAATAGTTTCCATATAGAAGTTTAGATTTTCTTCTTTCAGAATTTTATGTTGCCATTTTGCTGTCATCCACTTTTTCCTAATGAAAACTCAGCTACCATTTTTATTGTCTTTCCCCCGTGTACCAGGTGTCTTTTTTGCTTTCTTGCGACTACTTTTCAAAGACTTTCTGTATCTTTGGTTTTCAGCATTTGACTATGATGTGCCTAAGTGTGTCCTTCTTTATATTTATCTTGCTTTTAAGGGGAAGGGGTGGTGATGTATTCTGAGACCAGATGAAGATCAAGAGAGAAACCAGATCCAAAAGTTTGATATTTTGTACTCATAGTTCAGAGCCACTTGGGGGAAGCAGCAGGGCTGGCTATGAGGCAGGGGGAGCTGGTGAGGTAGGGTTAACAGGCCGAGGATTGTCTGATTGGAATAATTTCAGCAGGCTCTGAGGCACAGGGACTGTCCCTGGGTGTCTGGCATCTGGACTTGGAGTGACAACGGTGGTGGACCACAGTGTGACAGTCCAAAAAGGGAAGTGGTTGAGGGTACTTCAGAAGACCAAATGGCCTCTAGCCAGGGCCTCCAAACTGAGTCAAGACAGCATTTAAAAAAAAAATTATAGGGAGTCACTGATGTTCTCGAATTCATGAGTTGATTGATGTTTTAAATCTTAAAAGATTTTGGCCAATATTTCTCCAAATATTTTTTCCTGTCATTTCTCTCTCCCCAGAGACGCCAATGACATATTTGTTGCAGTGCTTCACAGGTTACCAAATCTGTTCATTACTGTTCGATCTTTTTTTCTTTGCTCTTCAATTGGGATAATTTCCATTTCCATTAACCTGTCTTCAAGCTCACTGATCTTTTCTTCTGTAATGTTTAATATTTTTATCAGCCCATCCATGAATTTTTTTTTTTTTTTTTTGAGACAGAGTCTTACTCTGTTGCCATGGCGTAGAGTGCCATGGCGTCACAGCTCACAGCAACCTCAAATTCTTGGGCTTAAGCTATTCTCTTGCCTAGGTCTCCCAAGTAGCCAGGACTACAGGCCCCCGCCACAATGCCTGGCTATTTTTTTGTTGTAGTTGTCCTTGTTGTCTGGCTGGCCTGGGCCGGATTCAAACCCACCAGCCTCGGTGCATGTGGCTGATGCCGTGAATACTGTGCTACGGGCACCAAGCCCATGAAATTAATTTTTGAAAATTTCATCCATCACTTCAAATTCTCCATCTCTTCATCCCTTATATTTATCCTTTCCTGTAGCTTCTATACCTGACACTACACTAAGT
Organism: Perodicticus potto; assembly: GCA_963574655.1. Lineage (NCBI taxonomy): Eukaryota > Metazoa > Chordata > Mammalia > Primates > Lorisidae > Perodicticus > Perodicticus potto. The sequence goes on from CAUYRH010045988.1 coordinate 7,556, forward strand.
GAAATAACCACAGAAAGACAAAATACTGCATGATCTCACTTATATGCAAAATCTAAAAAAGTCAAACTCATAGAAACCGAGCCGTGGTTGCCAGGGGAGCAGGGATAGGGGAAATGGGGAGATAACTGATCAAAAGGTACAAGCTTTCAGTTTTTAAGATGAACAAGTTCTTGGGATCTAATAACGCATAGCATAGGTGGTGATGGATGTGTTAATTTGTGACAATCGTCACACATAGGTATGCATATCAAATCGTCACATTGTATGTGTTAAATACAATCTCTGTCAATTAAGTATTTTAGGGGGGAGGATGGGTAATTGGTGGGACCACACCTACTGGTGCATCTTACAAGGGTACATTTGAAATTTACTAAATGTAGAATATAAATATCTTAACACAATAACTAAGAAAATGCAATGAAGGCTATGTTAACCAGTTTGATGAAAACATGTCAAATTGTATATAAATCCAGCACATTGTACCCCATGATTGCATTAATGTACACAGCTATGATTTAATAAAAATTAAAAAAAAAAAAAGTATTTGGTCAGCGCCTCAAAGGAGTAGGGGGCTGGCCCCATATACCAGAGGTGGCGGGTTCAAACCTGGCCCTGGCCAAAAAAAAAAAAGTATCTTAAAATAAAAAAAATATATAGGCAAAAATAGGATATATCAAAAGGCATTAAGAAAGTATCTATTTAGATCTAAAGACATTTATAGTTATTTTAAAACCTTATATAATAATTTCAACATTTTAAGCTGTCCATGGATGGGTTTCTTTTTCTTGGTTGCATACTCCTTCTTCTCATGCCTACTGATTTGTGATTATGTACTGGACATTCCGAATAAAATACATCGTAGACTCTGGGGTGTTCTTTTTCCCTCGCAAAAACTGTTTAGTTTTAGTAGTTACTTGTGTAACTAATTTTAATAATTAAGTTACTGCCTTGATTGTTTGAAGTCTTTGATTTTAGGCTTTATTAGGGTAGGTCTATTTTAATTTTGCCTTCATTCCTAGAGCCTAGAATTGAGTGCTGAGATGTGGTCCTAATTTTAAGGCATATCCTTCTGGGTTTCTAAGGAAAACCTCAAATATTTTCCAAACCACTTCTAGCATAGTGAGACATAAATTCCAAGCTATGCCTCCTTAGCAAGCATTGCTAAGATCTCTGCTCAGCCTTTCTAGCCTTCTAAGTGTCGCCTTCCACTGGGCCTCTTGGAATCCTGTCCTGTTTATACACACAGATGGGAGTCGCCAAGGAGTTGAAGAGACTATGTAAGGAAAATCTGGGGGCTGTCTTCCTTTCTTGGGATTTTTCCCCTACAATTTGTAGTGGTTCAGACAGCCCTGAACTGACTTGACTCCTCAACCTAGTAAGACTACTTTTTGTCTTATTCGCTGTGGACCACATGAAGAACGCCGACTTAATATGGATCTTACCCAATATGTTTATTTATTTATTTATTTTTTTGAAACAGGGTCTTGGTCTGTTTCCCAGGCTGGAGTGCAGTAAACTCATCATAGCTCGCTACAACCTCAAACTCTTGGATTTAGAAATCCTCCTGCCTTGGCCTCCCACAGTGCTAGGGTTATAGGCATGAGCCACTGTGCCCAGTCTGTTTCTTTTATTTTGGAAGTTGAGTCCCTTCCACTTTTGCCAGTCCCTGGTCACTTTCCATTGCATTTCTGGTGAAATGTACAATTATCAGCAATAGATTAGTCTGCTACAGCGCTCTGCCATTATTAGACTGTAATTAGATGCTTAAGTGTTATTTAAAATAAAACACACTTCCACTTCCTTGTATTTCTTTATCTAGGTGACAAGTTACACAAGTGCTTTCACTTGAGAAAATCTATCGAGGTGTTTGTGTACTTTTCTGTATGTGCTATATACTTCAACAAAAAGTTTATTTTTACAAATACATCCCTTTTTGTGCCACCTTTGCACTCTATCAGTCTACCTTTCCTAAACATAAAAGCTGAAGGAATAACCAGACGCTTTTACAGAAGAGAGGAGAAAGTTTATTGTGTTGAGCAGACCTTATTTTCATTACAGTACCAGGAGATTCACTCTCACGTCCCTCCGGGTGCAGAGATCCTGCAGACCCTGAAGACCCCAATGCTATTCCCAAGCAAGGGGCAGCACCTGGACACTATTTGATTACAGTAAAATTGGATATTCATAAATAAGATTTTTAAAAGTACATAGTTTCTGTAAAAATTCTACCATTTTTTCCATTTTTCCATGTTTACCTTGTTATTTCCACGGATAACTGGTTGGAAAACATGGTGCTCGATAGCCTTTTGTTCTCATTTTGTCGACCTTAGCTTAACATATTTTGATTTTTGTTAAGAGGCATTATGCCCACTTCTCTGGAAATCTACATGGTGACAAGTAAGGCAACATATACAATTCAGGTGGGATGGGGGCCTCAGCTCCAGACTCTAACTCGAGTCCCATTAAACCTTCCTTATTCAGCCTCTGTGCTGCTGGGTGATTGGGAAAGACTCAGGAAAGGACCTCTTGCTTGCAGAATCATTACCATGGAGCTTCGACTTAATGGACTACTTCTAGGGAGGAGACTCTTTAAGCTGACTTTGTGGTTTGTTTTTATAAACTGTCAGCACTCAGCAATACCTCAAGGGAGGGAGAACCTCCACTCAACTCTGACTCACTGCCACCACTGCCAACCAGAACGTTGCCTTGTATAGTAGAGAAACGAAAGACCAAATAATGAATGAGAAATATGTATCCTCCAGATGCTTTGAAATATCAATAACCACCCAAGTTAATGATGTTTAATTTGCTTGAATTCAATCAGATAATTACAAAGGTCCTGATTAAGACTTTTCCATAAGAAAACATGGCTTAAATAAAAAAAAGTAACCCTACCAAACTCTATACATGACAAGCTCTATTTAAGCTGATTAACTCTCATCATCCCACAAAAAAGAGTGCCCATAAAATCAAGTACTTAAAAAAAAATGGAATATACATTTTTAATAACTCTGTACATAATCACCTTCCATCTTTTATTCACTCTCCATTTTTGTTACCAAGAAAGTTTCCATCAGGTGCCATTACCAATACATTTCCATTTCCATGAAATTTGATAACCATAATAATAACATAGAATACTAACATTCTAACATATTATAATTCCCTTGTAACTTTTTTTTGTCCATGTAACTCTTGAGTTAAATTATTTCTTTTAATCATTCAGGGCAAAAAGACATGGCAGCTTTAGCAAAGGATTGCTTTCAAGTATCTAAATTTACTCATGGGGAAAGTGGGGAGAAACAGAGTCATTTTAAACTCATCACGATGGGGGCTGTGCCCTGACGTGTTCCCAATTATGAGGTCAATAAACAATGATCTTGGCTGAAGGGAACAATGGGACATCTTTCCTCCCTATCACCTGGGCAGGTTTCTTCCAAAAGCTGCACTAGCTCTCAGAGCTCCACTCAGAGAATCAGCCCCTACAACCACAGCAAAGTCTGTCATTCAGGCAGAGCCACGACAAGGCTCTAAACAGGATAGCAGAGTAAATTAAGTTCCATTTATGAAAACTGTTTCTTAATATACATAATATATGTAATCTATGTTCTCCCAAGAGCTGAGTTCACCATGATGCTTGTGTACTTGGTAGATATGCAAACATCCGTATGTTCAATTTGAAATGCAGTATTGTGGCAGATTCACAACTTTCTCTCTTATGGAAAACCAACACGCTCTCACTCTCCCTGTGGTGAGCGTTCAGTACCCCGGCCAGGGCAGGCCCCCACAGGCTTTGATGCCAATGAGATGTCACTGTCCCTGGCACACAGAGACGGGCTCCTGCTGCTACACGTCTCTCTGACACAGCACACATTTCATCTTACTCTGCCACTTATTGACAAAGAAAATGTTCCACTGTGGCATGATTGAGCAAAGAAAATCCATTACATAAAAGTGATGGCTAAGCCATCAACAGTTTCCAGAAGCTTGAACATTCAACATAATCAATTCTTGCTCCTTGGGGAAAAATTTCTTACCTATGTTTTCAGAGCAAAGACCACAGACACAGCTGACCAAGACCACATTTTAGCGGTCTCACTTTCTAGGGCATTCGGTTAATTTTGAAAGGTGATTCTGACACATGAACCAAAAAAAGAAAAGCAGGAGGAGGGTCCTAGGCCATTTAGAAGCAAGGTGGGTTTCGCATTATTCAGAGTCATTTATGAGTCTGACTTGTATCAGAGAGGTGATAGGTAAAGGGCAACAAGACCCACCACACAGAGAACACGGTTTACTACACACCTTCCCTGTGAACACACAAGAGGCTGGTAGACAGACACAGAGAAAGGTGACCAGCTGCAAGTCCCACAGGAACCAGAATTTAAAAGCATATCCTAGTGACTTGGGTACTTACTGTTCAACCTCCCATACAATAAACGGGAAAAATGCACATTTCTGCCCATGGCTTCAAACAGCAGCAGCCTCTATGAAGGCTTAATTAAATGTGGAGCTGAACTTGAATGAATGTTTTTTAATCTCACCAATCCTATCTCTTCAGCTGTTCTGACCAGGCGAGGGGCAGGTCGTTAGGACACCGTGCTACAGCCTTCAACAGCCACTCAGTTTATCTCTGCTAAGCTCTCCCCTGCCCAATTTTTAATGGAATTATGAAAGCAAAGCCAAAATATCCTTTAGTATGACTGGCCAACATTTGCATTTCCTAAGCTAACTTCTGTATTTGAAAATAGGAAAAATAAACTACTTGATATCTGTGATAAGAATATGGTTTTTTAAAAAAGACTGCACATCAATATATTATGTGGCTTAGAAGAGTGGGGGCTTAGCTATCCACCTTCGCCTATCCTGTGTGTGACCGACCATCAGTGCTCCTGCTGCTGTGCCCACACTTGGGCTGAGACGGAGCCAGGACGTGAAGCCTCATGCACACCTAGGCCCATAGCACACCCGATGCCTCTAGAGCCCGTTCTTCAGCAAATGCTGCTCTCCACAAGGGACAATTGCTGGGCAGTCAAAGTAAAAACACGAAAAACCAAGGACTCAATAGCAACTGGTATGGGTGTTCAAAGCAACCCACAGTGCTAAAAAAGAAAAAAAATGAATATAGAATAGTGTATAGAAAATTATGAATCCCACAATCAGAATCTTTCCTGGTCTGAGATCTGGGAGTACTTTGTAGAGAAAAGTCCCACCCATCAGTCCCCTGGGTCCGAGAGAAAACCCCGTGCAGGAGAGGACACACAATGCAGTGACTGTGCCCAGAAAACCCTGAGCCCTCGGAGTGGGTCACAGGGGGGTTGGTATGGCTATATCCAGTACGGAAACTGGCCACAGACTTTTTTAGAAAATGGGAAGAAAAGAAAAGCTCTGCCAAATACAAAAATTGTTTATACAAATAATTACCTAGAAAGTTCACTGGGACTGGGTAGTGAATAATGTTTCTTTGTTTCAAATAGCTACGATGGTATTAATGGTTTATAAAAGAGAATGGCCGATTTCTGGTCTTCCTCCCCTCCCCAACACTCCAGAGCCCTCCTACTCTTGATATTTTTTCCTACTTTCACCCCTGACCACCCCCACCCTGGCCCCAAATTAATTTGCTTAGCCACCAAACCGAGCCAGCCCTGAAGACACCCAACTGGTTGGGTTTCCTTCCATCAAACAACATGCCTGACACTGGGGAAAGAAGGCAGGGAGGCCGCACAAGGCTCACAGGGGCATAAACCTTGAGGGGTACGGACCTGGGACAAAGCTTCTGCCAGCCTGGCCCAGTGCAGGGTGGGCACCTGCAGAGCACACGGGCTGCAGGTAAACTGAGGTACGGAAGAACACAGCGGCTCCGGCCGGCCTGCTCCCGGTCACAGTGCGGCGTGTCTGTGCTCCTGGGAGTGGGCACCATAGGACTCATTTTCTTCCCATTGCTGCTGTATTTTCTGCTCTGGTTAGAGCACTGCTCTTCACAGAGTCCTGAAAGATCAGCCACTTGTCTTCCTCTGAGGTACAAATCCGACAGAGCCTCAACCCCAAAGATCCAGTGCCAACCAATATGCAGAAGTCAAGATCAATCTCAGAATCAAAAGGAGTGGCACACCTGCCCAGTGAGTTCATCAGCAGTTGTACAGACAGATCAGAAAAACTAGCATTTAGTATAAAAATTGTTTTTCAAATGGTACAATTTCCTATCCTCCTCCAGAGATCATAGCTCTTCTCGTCTCTGAGGTCCTATGGAAAAAGAAACAACAGAAAATAAAACAGACTACCCTCAAAATTATAAAACTACACAGCGGGCATTTTCTGCCACTGTAACCTATTATTTGTACCTCCACTTCACCTCTTATATTAAATTTTTAGGAGCTTTGGTTTGGTGTTTTCATATTATATTTTGTTCTCTCTCTCTTTTTTTTTTTTGTTTGTTTGAGACAGAGCCTCAAGCTATCACCCACAGCTCACAGCAACCTCCAATTCCTGGGCTCAAGCGAGTCTCTTGCCTCCCAAGTAGCTGGGACTACAGGCGCCCACCATAACGCCCGGCCATTTTTGGGTTGTAGCCGTCTTTGTTGTTTGGTGGGCCAGGCTGGATTCGAACCTGCCAGCTCAGATGTACGTGGCTGGTGCCTTAGCCCGTTGAACCACAGGCGCCGAGCCTTCATATTATATTTTGAAAGGGAAAAAAAGAGGGACTTAAACCAACATTGAAACTATCAGTAACTAATTAAATTGTTTCCACATGTACAAAATTTACTTGCAGTAAATATGCATTCATTTTTTATTAGGATTCTTCTTTTTTTCCCACTAAATAGCATATAAACATCTTCCATTCTTAGATGTTTAAACTATTTTTAATGTTTATAAATAACAGTAAAATAAATTTCTTCATGATATAATGTTTTTCTTCCTTTTTTTTTTTTTTAGAGACAGAGTCTCACTTTATCATCCTAGGTAGAGGGCCGTGGCATCGCAGCTCACAGTAATCTCCAGCTCTTGGGTTTCGGTGATTCTCTTGCCTCAGCTTCCTGAGTTGCTGGGACTACAGACACCCGCCACAATGCCCGGCTATTTTTTTGTTGCAGGTTGGCCGGGGCTGGGATCAAATCTGCCATCCTCGGTACATGGGGCCAGCGCCCTACTCACTGAGCAACAGGCACCACCCATAATGTTTTTCTTTTGTTGGATTATTTTTTAAGATAAACTCTCAAGAGAGAATTATTGAGGGTATAAACATTTTAAAGGTTCCTGAAGAAAGACTGCACTGCTTTCCAACAAGAGTTTTTCTAATACATAAAGCTTCAGCAAGGTATAGCCAAAACAATTTTCTCACCATTTCCCCAGTAAATGACATTAATAATGGCTATTTTGTCATATAGCAGATATTAATGATAGACTGCTTTAATTTGATTACTATTTCCTCAAATTCATTTATTATTTGTGTTTTCCTCTTATTTGAACAGTGTGTCTACATTCTTTGCTCATTTACCTAAGGAAATGCTTGAGATTTTAGAAATGAATTTGAACTATTTTTTATAGTGACTATACGACTTTTCAGCTGTGATTTTTTAACTCCGTCTTCAAGATGTCAAGGTGAATCACTCAAGATGCATGTTCTCCAATTGCTTTCTTAGGATCAGTTTAAAGCCGAATAAATCTTAAAATCCACAGCCCATGAATGTATTAAAACAACTGTATGTACCCCACAAATATGTACAATTATTATGTGGCAATTTAAAAATAAATATTTTTTAAAAACCCAGAGCCCAGCTTGTTAATAGTTTTTAATAAGTTACTTTTGCATTCTAATCATTTGCGGCAGCTACCACTCAAGATATACACATAATAAGAAAAACATAAAAAATTAATTTCTTCTTAGATGAAATCAAACATCTCCATCCCCACCCCATGATGCTTGTTTTAAAGAATACTTCTTTCAAACCCATGTATATTTTGTCTTGATCTAAATTTGTTTATTTGCTGTGCCTTGACAGATTTACTAGAAAAAAAACCAAGGAATCTGACAAGAGCTCCCAAAAATGTCAGGTGTGGCTTATGTATCACAAGACTCATGAACCTAAGTAACGATAATCACAAAGTGCTGCTTCTCTCCCCATGAGAACAAGACAAGAGGGTAGCAGGTGCGTTAATAAATGCTGTTTTAGAAGGCCACAACAAAAAAGGAAAATGAAAAATACATACTAGTTGATGTTAGAATGGAAGGATTAATGGAAGATTCTTCTCCTTTTATTCATGATGTAGTTGTCTTTACAACAAATAAAATTCAGAAACACGAAGAATACTTGCCTAAACCCAAAGTCTGCACTTACCTCCGCGGCTGGGTGCTTCTGGCTGCTCCTTATCGCGTACTCCTGCGTCTTTCTCCTGCTGAAAGCGGTTCTGCAGCTGTTTGACCTCCTGATCGTAGTCCTGCCACTCGGGCACGATTCGCACAGCTGCTTCCAACTTGGGCTCTTTGGTCATTGGGTTATTACACTGTGAAAACCAAGTGAACATACTTCAGCTGAGCTGAAGAAAGGTCCAGGGTATAGAATCCACAGGCGTTTCTGTTCTTGGGTTAAAGTCCTAACTGGACAAAAAGAACAATAGTGAGGACCCCAATGCCACAGCAGCAGAAGCAGCATGGTCGGGGCCAGATAAAGCTGCGTTTACTTCCGCAGAGAAGTACGGGGGCCTGTTGGAAGGTAGGAAATTCCCTTTGGAAAAATTGTAAGGCAGAGAGATGAACTGGAAGCTAGATAATGACTGAGCAGATTCTAAGCAGGGAAAACAGGCCCATCAGGCACTAGGGAAATCCTAACTGCTCAGAGTCCTGCAAGACATCCCACAACCCTTAGTCTTCCAGAGAAGACTAAGTAAGAATCCAGAAGGACTCATTATTCAGTCATACTCCCCGCTGGATTAAGATGCAGACAGGCGCCATGGATTGCTCACCAAATCAATGGTTTTTGCCCTTTTCTTAGATGCGTCATCACACCATGTTTCACACCAAAGCCATTCTTGAGGGAGGGATTTAATTGGCACCTGATGAATCATGTTATTGGGTAAATCCTGTTCGGGAAAGAAAATGAAACAAATGAATCTAAAATTCTGGGAGAATTTAAATAAATGCGTAGTAAATCAGTGGTGTCAGCTGTTCATTACATCTCACATGCACGCCAATCACGAATGTTTAGAACAGACAGGTCCCTACCAAATGCCTTAGAGAAGTGAAGGGATTTACATGTTGTTTTCTAAAACCTCAAAATTTAGAGGATCCATAAAACAACTATTCATAATAAGCAACTGAAAGGCTTTAGCTTAAAAAACAAAAAGAGCCTACACCTCAACTTCTCTCCCTGAGGGCAATTCTAAGAAAAATACTCCTGCTGAGTTCTGAAAGCCAACTAAATACAGTGGTGATTCATACATCTTACAGCCGTCTCTCAAAGAAGCTCTGTACTTACCTTGTCTATTAAGACTTGCTCCCAAATAGATGACATCCATATTTTTTCTAGCCAACTTTACACTGTGCTTAAAGCTTTTATCTCAGGAGACCAGAACTTCTGAATTTGACAAAATAAAAATGTTCCATTGTCCTAAGACTTAAATGGAACAAAACATTCATGGAATAAAATGTATAGAAATGTTTAACTGTGATACTTAAAAGAATGCTCTATGATGGTACAAAAATAAATAGGTGATGGTTCTCTTTATGAAATCCTTTAAATGAACTAAATTTAAAAGTAGCTAGGTTAAGATATCAAAAACTCATCTTGATTTATCTTATATTCACTTAAGATTTAGAAACCGTTAGGATGGGTACAGTGGCTCACGCCTGTAATCCTAGCACTCTGGAAGGCAGAGGCGGGAGGGCTGCCTGAGCTGAGAAGTTTGAGACCAGCTTGAACCATCACTACTAAAAATAGAAAGATTAGCAGGGCCTGGTGGCAAGAGCCCAGAGTCCCAGATAGTTGGGAGGCTGAGGCAGGAGGATCAATTGAGGCCAGGAGTTTGAGGTTGCTGTGAGCTAGGCTGATGCCACTCTAGCCCAGGCAACACAGTGAGACTCTTGTCTAAAAAAAAGAAAAAAAGTTTCATAAACTGTTGAACTTGCTGCACTGCTGTAGAACACTGAATCAAGAACACAGCATATAAGAACACAGTATCAGTTCCATACTCCGCTTGAAAAAGAACAGAAGTCTACTTCAGTATTGGTGGAGAAAGTAAATGAGACAACATGTCTCCTGAAGACAACTAGAAAGGCTGAATGAATTATGGAAAAGACATGTCTTCTGAAAACACCAGAAAGCTAACAAGACAATAAAGATTAGTTGGCCAGGGAGGGCAGAGGCTCACAAGGACAACCCTGAAATCTAGGGGTTTTCCCTCAGAGTCTGATGCGGCTCAGTGAGGTTTTCTGAGGCTCTCTGGCCACTCAAGTGTGCTTAACGAAGATTTAAATGTGTGTAAGACCTGTAGTGGCTGAGGGGAGTTCTGGTGAAACTTTGGGTTGTGATACCAAAGAAACACACATTATGATTTAGAGTGAACCAGAAGTAGGTCCAACAAAGAATGCAGTTCAACTATAAATCATCAAAATCTTAAAACTGAATTAAAATAATCCTGGATATAGCTGGGCGTTGTGGCAGGCACCTGTCATCCCAGCTACTCAGGAGGCTGAGGCAGGAGAATCGCCTGAGCCCAGGCGCTGAAGGTTGCTGTGAGCTGGGATGCCACAGAACTCTACCGAGGGCGACAAAGTGAGACTCTGTCTCTAAAAAATAAATAAATAAATAAAATAAAATACTCCTGGATCAACAATGGCCCTAAGTTCCTGACAAAGAGAAATATAAATTCTTTTGGGTAATACCATTATTCATGACCTCAAATTATTTCCAAAAATAATTTTGCCAACAATGGCTGATACACTATAGAAAACAGACAGATGGGCTCGGCGCCTGCAGCTCAGTGGTTAGGACACCAGTCACATACACCGAGGCTGGTGGGTTTAAACCCAGCCCAGGCCTGGCAAACAAACTACAACAAAAAAAACAGCCGGGCGTTGTGGTGGGTGCCTGTAGTCCCAGTTACTTGGGAGGCTGAGGCAAGAGAATGAGAATCACTTAAGCCCAAGAGTTTGAGCTGTGAGCTGTGAGACCACAGCATTCTACTGAGGGCAACACAGTGAGACTCTGTCTCAAAACAAAACACAGATGTATGAGAGACAACATGAATACAATAATAACAGAAATGACACAAAAGAATCAGATCCATAGTAGCTCTAAAATTAGAGATACTAAGTATCATACAGACTTTAAAGTAAATATACTCACTGTATATAAGATTAAAAAAAAGAATGAGAATTAATCAGCATCAAACATAAAACTAAAATATCAAAACCAAAGTTAAGAACAAATGGAAAGCTTAACAAATTATACAGGAAATAACCAGAGCAAAGCACAGAGAAACTAAAATAAAAAAATAAAGAAAAGAAAGAAATACAGAGTTTAGTAACAAAGTTTTAACACATTTATTGGGGTGGAGGGTGAGATGACATAGCACAACTATTATCTCAAGAATAATCAGAGAGAATTCTCCTAATCCAATGAAGCCACATATTTAAGAAACATCAGTAAGACCAAATAAGAAAACTTAAAACAAAAACCTATTTATGTTATAGAGAAACCTGCTGAAGGTCAATACAAATCTTAAATATAGCCCAAGGAAACAGATAATACTCAAAGGGAAAATAATGATAGGTAACTTCTCATTGGAAATAAAAGATAATGGAAAGATAAATTTTATTCAAAGGCCTAAAAGAAAATAACAATCAAGATGCTATTTTAAATTCAGTGAAAATATCCTTCAAGAGTAAATGTAAACGCAAAAAATAAAGTTGAACCCTTACTTTACACCATATATAAAACTAACTAAAAATGTATCAAAGACTTGAGTATAAAACCTAAAACTATGAAACTCTGAGAAGAAAACACAAGGGGAAATCTCTTGATGACACTGGATTTGCCAATGACTTACTGGGTATGATAGCAAACACCCAGGCAAAAGAAAAAAAAATTGAATGGGAGAATTTATTTGCAAATCATATATTTGATAAAAGATTACATTCATATTATAAAAAGGACTGCAACAATTCAAAAACAAAGAAATCAATCCAAAAATAGTCAAAGACTTGAACAGACATTTCTCCAAAGATGATTAACAAATGGTCAATAAGCACACCATGTGTCACAAAGGAAATAAAAATCAAAACCACAATTTTATACCCAAACTTATACCCATAAGGATGGCTATTGTCAAAGAGAAAGAAGAAAGGAAAGAGAAAAGGAAAGGAAAGAAAAGGGGGAGGAGGAAACCAAGTGCTGATAGACGTGGTGAAAATGGCACCCCTGTGTATTTCTTGTAGGAATGAATAGATAATGGCAACCTGCTGTGGCAAAGAATTTGGCAGCTTCTTAAAAGGTTAAACATACAACTACCACATGATTCAGCAATTCTACTTTTCAGTGTATACCCAAAAGATGTGAAAGTAGAAATCCAGATACTTGTACACCAATGTTCACAAAAGCACTATGAACAATATTCAAAAGTTGGAAATAAGACAAATGCCCACCAATAGATAAATGGATAAACAAAATGAAATATATGCGTGGAATGGAATGCTATTTAGTATTAACCGTAAAGAAATTCTGACATGCCACAACATGGATTAACTTTGAGGATGATTATTGCTAAATGAAATAAACCAGACACAAAAGGACAAATATCGTATGATTCCATTTATATGAGGTACCTAGACCAGGCAAGTTAATAGAGACAGAAAGTAGAATAGAGGGTACCAGGAGCTGTGGGGAGGAAAGAGGGAGGAATTATTATTTAAGAGGAATAAAATTTCAATTGGGGAAAAGTTTTGGAGATGGATGATGCTGATGGTTACAAAACATTGTTAAGGTACCTAATGCCACTGAACTGTGCACCTAAAAATGGTTAAAATAGTTTCTTAGTCCATTTCTGTCACTACAAAGGAAGACCTGAGGCTGGGTAATTTACAAGAAAAGAGGTTCTAGGATAAGAAGCATGGCGTCCGCATTTGCTTCTGGTGAGGACCTCAGGAAGCTTCCAGGCTTGGTGGAAGGTGAGGGGAGCTGGTGTCACATGGAGAGAAGGAAGCAAGAGAGGGGGAAGGGAGGTGCTCTTTTAATAATCAGCTCTCATAAGAACTAACAGAACAAGAATTTGCTCATGACCACCAGGAAAGGTTCTGCCCCTATGACTCAAACACCTCCCGGTAGGCTCCACCTCCAACTTTCAAATTTCAATAGGAGGTTTAGAGGGGACAAATATCCAAATTATTACTCAATAATACACATCTTAAAACATGTAAGAAATAAGCAAAAAAAAAAAAAAGAAAAAGAAAAAAGGACATTTTCAGACAAGAAAAATTGAAAACAAATCTGTTATTAGTTGAACTTACATTACAAAAAATGAAGGGATATTCTCTATGTGGAAGGAAAATGATCCTACAGTGAAAGCTTAGCAATGCAGGAAAGCAGCAAAGTAACACAACAGTAAACACATGAGTAAATTTAAATCTAAATAGATACAGACTGCCCTAAACAAGAACATCTTACACGGTTTAAAACATAAAAAGATGCGTAAAATACACATCAATAAGGCACCTAGGCTGAATGAGGGTAAGTAGCCTTAACTGGTTAAACGTAGTCTGCAGACTGCAGCAGGAGGCCTGCTAATGGCGATTCTTAGGCCTAACACACCCACTGAACCAGAATCTGTTGGTGTGTGGCGCAGGAATTGATGTCTTATTAATCTCCCCAGGGGATTCTTGTATATATGCTAAAATTTGACAAGCAGTGGTCTGACGTTTTAGCATTATCTCCTAAGTAGGTAAAATATACCAATTATTATTAGATTTTGCAAAGTCAGAAATACACATTGCCATCACTAGGATAATCAGAAAAAATTGTAAAAAACAAAAACAAAGTGTATGAATTAGCCAATAGAGTGAAAATGGAATTATTAAAAATTCTCAACCAAGGCCCTCTCACTGTGCCTGCACCATCTGCTCCCCTGTGATTCTCCTCTCCTGGCCAAGGCCTGGGGACCAGAGTGAGAAGCAAAGACTGCGTTCCTACACAATCTGACAGCTCTCAACAACCATAACCCTGACAGCTTCAAATGCAAAGACAGAACTGAACTTAGAAACTTTGTTTGGCTGAAGGACCAGAAAATCAGACCCTACTAGACTGAAGACAGAGTTAATTTAAGAAACGTCTATAGCAGTGACTGGCCCAAGTTCTTTGAAAAGTATCTCAGAGATGTTAACTATCCTTTCAAGATTCAAGATAGACAAAAAGCAATTGACTGACTTCTTGGTTCAGACTTCAATATGAAGATAATGCTGAAAAATACAAGGACTTAGTACCTAATAATGCAAACAATGCTTACAGCACAACTAAGAATGCAGAACCATTGATCAATAGGGGTATAAATAATTCTGAATTTAAGACTGGCGTAATCGCTTTGGCTAACCTCCTTCAGATTCAGCTTCATGATGATAACCTCCATGATGCTTAAGGCAATTTGAACTTTGGTTCCAGAGCTCCTGAGAGAGGACGCAGTTGCTAAAGCAAATCAAACCAAAGAAGGCTTGCCTGCTGCTTTAGACAAACACATTCCTGGTTTTGACACAGAAGATGCAGCTCTTAATGAAGCTACTGAGATTCTATGGTTGCGGAATATAGAAAAGCTCAGAGAGCTATAGACAAAAATTAATGAAGCCATAGTAGCTCTTCAGGCAATTAATTACTGCCGATCCAAAGACAGACTGCAGTCTGGGGAAGGCTGCAAGATAACCACTAAGATTTCAGCTTTGCACCTATTCAGTAGAGTTGGGAACCATGTACACGTTCGGCATGTGTTTGGAAATCAAATGTCACATTTTTGAGGAAGGAATCTCAGAAATTTGACTATGTTCTTGAGATTTAACAACACTGCTTTCTTCTTTAATGAAGTTTGGGAAAGTGGAATAAAAAATCTCAATCAACTTGAAAGAAATTGGCTGGTGTAGTGGCTTGCGCCAATAATCCTAGCACTCTGGGAGGCTGAGGCTGGTGAATTGCTTGAGCTCAGGAGTCAGTCAGCCTGAGCAAGATGGAGACCCTGTCTCTAAAAATAGCCAGGTGTTGTGGTGGGTGCCTGTACTCTGAGCTACCTGGGAGGCCAAGGCCAGTGAAATGCTTGAGCTCAAGAGTTGGAGAACAGCCTGAGAAAGATCGAGACCCTGTCTCTAAAAATAGCCAGGCATTGTGGTGGTGCCAATACTCTGAGGAGTATACTTGGGAGGCTGAGGCAGGAGGATAGCTTGATCCCAAGAGTTTGAGGGTGCTATGAGCTATGACACCATAGCACTCAACTATGGGCAACAAAATGAGACTGTCTCAAAAAAGAAGTTACTTAAAAAAAAAGAAAGAAACTGACAGAAGAATATAGGAATACAGAGCAAGTAGAATAAGTAGAAGCACTGTAAAAAAACAAAGTTAGTGCTAATTATGTCAACTATAAATGGACTAAATGCTCAAACTAAATGACTGTCACACTGCATAAAAAATAACCTCTCAAATTTGTAGGCATTAATAATATAATGTCAAAATGTGGCAAAACTTGACAGACTCAAAGATGAAACAAATATCACAATGCATAAAAAGATTTTTAACACAATCTTGTCAGTAACTAATGGAAAACAAAACAAAAAAAAGACAAAACTCACATGATAGCAATGTTGTTAAACTTCAACGAATGGACATATATAGAAAAATATCTAATATTGACTAAATACAAAAAAAGAAGAAACATTTACCAAATTGATCATTTCTGAATCTTTTTTTTTTTTTTTTTGGAGACAAAGCCTCAAGCTGTTGCCCTGGGTAGAGTGCCGTGGCATCACAGCTCACAGCAACCTCTGACTCCTGCGCTCAGGGATTCTCCTGCCTCTGCCTCCCAAGTAGCTGGGACTACAGGTACCTGCCACAACACACAGCTATTTTTTGGTTGCAGCCGTCATTGTTATTTGGCGGGTCCGGGCTGGATTTGAACACGCCAGCTCAGGCGTATGTGGCTGGTGCCTTAGCTGCTTGAGCCACAGGTACTGAGCCATATAAGGCAAATCTTAACTAATTTCAAATGTCTGAAATCACACTGTGAGAAAAGGGTATATTCAATGTAACTTCAAAATCTTCATGTACTTGGAATCACTTATAAATAACTCACAAGTCATCCAAAGAAGAAATTATGGCCAGGTGTGGTGAATCATGCCTATAATCAGAGCACTTCAGGAGGCCGAGATGGGAGGATCAAGTGAGGCCAGGAGTTTGAGACCAGCCTGTACATCATGGCCAGACACCATCTCTAGAAATAGTTTAAAAATTAGCTGGGTGTACTGATATGTGCCTATAGTCCCAGCTATATGGGAAGCTGAAACAAGAGGATCACTTGAGCCCAGGAGTTGGAGGTTACGATGAGCTATGATTATGTCACTGTACTCTACCCTGGACAACACAGCAAGACTCTGTCTCAAAAAACAAACACACAAAACAAACAAGAAGAAATCAAGAGAAACTAGAACTATATTGAACCAAAGGATACGGAAAATGCTGCATATAAAGTATGTGGAATATAACCAAAGTCCTACTAAAATAGAACTTGAAAATCCACATCCACATATTAGGTAGGTTAAGGGCCAGACATGGTGGCTCACACCTGTAATCCCAGCACTTGGGAAGCTAAGGTGGGTGTACTGTCTAAGCTCACAGGTTTGAGACTAGCCTGAGACAATAAGACCTCATCTCCAAAAATAGCTGGGCAATCTGGCATGTGCCTGTAGTCCCAGCTACTTGGGAGGCTGAGGCAAGAGAATCACTTGAGCCCAAGAATTTGAGGTTGCTGTGAGCTATGACGCTATGGCACTCTACCAAGAGTGACAAAGTGAAACTCTGTCTCAAAACACAAACACTCACACACAAAAGATTAAAAAATCATTAACTAAACATGTATTTCAAGAAATTAGGAAAAAACTCTAGTAAGTTAAAGAAATCAGAAGAAAAGAAACAATAAAGAACAGAAATAAGTGAAACAGAAAAGAATGGCTGTGTGCAGTCACTCAGGCCTGTAATCTCAGCACTCTGGGAGACCAAGGCAGGTGGATCGCCTGAGCTCACGGGTTCAAGACCAGCCTGAGCCAGTGCGAGACCCTTTCTCTAAAAATAGCCGGGCGTTGTGGCGGGCACCTGTAGTCCCAGCTACTTGGTAGTCTGAGACAAGAGAATCACTTGAGCCCAAGAGTTTTAGGTTGCTGCGAGCTATGATGCCACAGTGCTCTACCAAGGGTGACAAGTGAGACTCCATCTCAAATAAATAAATAAATAAATAAATGAATAAATAAATAAAATAGAAAAGAAACACATATAGAGGATCAACAATGTATAGTAATTCTTCTTTGAAAGAACTACTAAAATGATTAATTCCTGGTGAACTGAAAAGAAAGCACAAATAAGCCATGTTAGAAATATATTTTTTTTAAAAAGAGGATATCAGTAGAGAGCCTACATACTTTAAAAATATTTTGGCTGTTGATATGCATTTTTCTTTCTTTTTTTTTTTTTTAGATACAGAGTCTCACTTTGTCGACCTTGGTAGAGTGCTGTGGCGTCACAGCTCACAGCAACCTCCAGCTCTTGGGCTTAGGCGATTCTCTTGCCTCAGCCTCCTGAGTAGCTGGTACTACAGGCACCCACAACAACGCCCAGCTATATTTTTGTTGCAGTTTGGCGGGGGCCGGGTTCGAATCTGCCACTCTTGGTATATGGGGCCGGTGCCCTACCCACTGAGCCACATTTTTCAAAACCAATTAAACAGTACACTTAATAGCTCAACATATCCCTGTATATAAATTATATCTCAGTAGAAAATAGATAATGAAAGGCAACTACAAGCAACTTAATGACAATGTTAGAAAACTTAGATGCAATATTAACAAAAATACTGATGAGTAAAAAAAGAAGCCAGCTGTCCGATAACTATTAAAGAAATTTGACTTATATTTTAAACACACAAAAAAAAACTCAAGAATTCACCAGTGAATTCTACCAAACATTTAAGAAACAATGTCAAACTTAAACCAATTACAGCTTAAAAGAAGCTTAAAAAGAACAAAACCCAATTTATTTTATGAAGTCGACATACCCTTGACATCAATCTGGTAGGGAAATGGTAAGCCAATGTCAGATAAAAACAAAAATGTATAATACCTTTCATAGTAGCATGAAAGAAAATGAAATACCTTGATATATATTTAACAAAGGATGTGAAGGATCTCTATAGGGAGAATTATGAAACACTGAAAAAGAAAGATGCTAAAAGATTCAAAAACATATCATATTCATGGCTTGGAAGAATCAACATTGTTAAAATGCCCATACTACCTAAAGCAATCTACAGATTTAATGCAATCCCCGTTAAAATACCCATGTCATACTTTGAAGATCTTGAAAAAATAGTTCCATGTTTTGTATGGAATCAGAAAAAAATCTGAATAGCCAACACAATTCTAGGAAAGAAGAACAAATATGAAGGCATCATTTTACCAGACTTTGGATTATACTGTAAGTCTGTAGTGATCAAAACAGCATGGTATTGGCATAAAAATAGAGATATAGATCAGTGGAACAGAACAGAGAACCTAGAGATAAAACCAGCTTCATACCACCATCTGATTTTCGTGAAACCAAACAATACTGGGGAAAAGGATCCTATTCAATAAATGGTGCTAGGAGAACTGGTTCTGAAACTGAACTCATGCCCCTCACCACTCACAAAAATTAACTCCCAATGGGTAAACGATTTAAATATAAGACATGAAACAATAAAAACCCTAAAAGAAAATATGGGAAAAACTTTAATCTTATTGGCCTAGGGAAAGAATTTATGAAGACGACCCAGCTGGTAATTGCGGCAACAAAATAAATAAATTAGTATCTGATCAAGTTAAAAAGTTTCTGCACAGGGCGGCGCCTGTGCTTCAGCAAGTAGGGCACTGGCCCCATATACCGAGGGTGACGGGTTCAAGCCCGGCCCCGGCCAAACTGCAAAAACAAACAAACAAACAAACAAAAAAAGTTTCTGCACAAGTAAAGACACAGTCAACATGGCAAAGAGACAACCTTTAGAAAGGGTGACAATACTTGCATGATGCAAATCTAACAAAGGTCTAATAATGAAAATCTACAAAAACTCAAGCAAATCAACAACAGCAAACAAACTCATTAATAACTGGGCAAGAAATATGAACATTCTTGTACCCTCAATGAATCCCCAACAATAAAAAAAAAAAAAAGAAATATGAACAGAAGCTTTTATCATGAGTACAAATGGTCAACAAACACATGAAAAAATATTCATTGTCCCTGATTATCAGATAAATTAAAATCCAAACAACTTTGAGGTATTACTAACTAGCCCCCGTGAGAATAGTCCACATCACAAGGTCTCAAAGCAGCAGATGCTGGTATGGGTGCAGAAAGAAGGGAACACTCACTGTTGGTGGGACTATAAACTAGAAGAGTCTTTATGGAAATCAGTATGGAAATTCCTCAAAGAGCTAAAAGAAGACTTACCATTTGATCCTGCAATCCCATTACTAGGTATCTACTCCCCCCCACCAAAAGTCATTTTACCACAAGGACATTTGAACTCAAATGTTCTTAGCAGTGCAATTCACAATTGCAAAGATGTGCAAACAACCCAAGTGCCCTTCAGCACATGAATGGGTTAATAAATTGTGCTGTGTATCTATGTATGTGTGTATGTGTGTGTGTGTGTGTGTGTGTGTGTGTTCACCATGGAACATATACAGCCATTAAAGAGATGGAGATTGGCTCAGCGCCCATAGCACAGTGGTTATGGAGCCAGCCAAATACACTGAGGGTGGTGGGTTCAAACTCAGCCCGGGCCAGCTAAACAACTCCAACAAAAAAATAGCTGGGCATTGTGCTGGGCACCTGTAGTCCCAGCTGCTTGGGAGGCTGAGGCAAGAGAATCATTTAAGCCCAAGAGTTTGAGGTTGCTGTGAGCTGTGACACCATAGCACTCTACCAAGGGTGAAATAGTGAGACTCTGTCTCAAAACAAAAAAAGAAAAAGAAAAAGAAAAGAAAATCAAGTATTATTTATGTGTCAGTTCTCTCCTCTTTCAGAACAGTGTCTTGTTTCTTCATGGAAAGGGATACATGTGTGAGAGTGTGTGTGAGAGAGAGGGAGACTTTTATCTGATCTCACAAGAAGGCGTATCATTAGTGGAAAACGTGGACCTGGTGTTGGTTGGGAGAGAAACAGAGGAGGATGCTACTTCTCTGAATAATTACCACATCTTTTTATTTTGCACTCCAGCTAATCTGATGAATTCGTTTCTCTGCCCGCTGGAGTCAATTTGTTTTTCTGCTCTAGGAACTTAAATAGCTCAGGATTCACAATATGAATATAGTATCGCAATTTCCCCCTTTTCTATGTCAGAAACCCTGGTGTATTTCAGGAAGGTTAGCTGAATCACTATTAATGTGCTAAGTATTTTTCAGAGGTGTGATTATAGTTTATTTTAGATTCATGGTTTCATGTACTTTAGACATTTTGTTTTGCTTAAGTCTACCTTAAAGTTTTTATAACTTGTATCATGATATTTGGTGTCCACAAATATAAGAGCAAAAAATACACAAATACATACATATTCAAATATATCACAGAATTATGGTAAAGCAACTACCCCTATACCGCAACCCAGTTCAAGAAGTGAGTAGAGCGTGATTGCCGTCCCAAAAGCCGTGCTTCACGCTTCATCCTTAACAAGACTATGTTGTTTCCTAACTTTTACGATAATCACTGTATTGGCTTTCCTTTGGAAGATACTATTCAAGCATGTATTGTTAAACACTGTAGTTTAGTTTGACTGTTTTTTACATTTCAGTGGAACCATAAAAGATGTACTCTTTTGAGTGTAACTTCTTTTGCTCAGCGTATACTGTTGTGTGTAGTGGTACATTTTACTTATCCCTTCTGTGGATAATGCTATTGTGAACAGTCGTACCCATCTATACACATATTTCAATTGTGTAGACACCTATACACAAGTGGAACTGTTGGGGTATCAGATACATCTATCTTTACCTTCGCTAGGTAATTTCAAACCATTTTTCAAAGTAATTCTAATTTACACTCCTATTAGCAGTGTTAAGAGTTCTGTTTTTCCATGTTTTGACCCATATTTATTGTCTTGTCTGTTAATTTGGTAAAGTGTGAGCTGGCTCTCCACTGTGGCTTTTAATTGGAGAGTTTAAACCATGTATACTTAATTATTAAATTAAAACTATTAAGGCAACATTTACACTTGCCATGTCCTGTTTGTTTTCTATATTGTTATATCTTTTGTGTTCCTCAGCTCCTACGTGACTGCCTTCTTTTGTGTTAAATAGATATTTTCTAGCATATCATTGTAATTCCCTTGTTGTTTCTTTTACTTTATATTTTTGAGTTATTTTCTTTGTGTTTGTCATGATGACTACCATTAATATCTTGATTTATCTCTAGTTTGAATTAATGCCAACTAAATTCCAATAGTATATACAAACTAGCTCCATTCTCCCCCACCCCCTTTGTATTCATATCCTACACACAAATTTATAATATCTGTTTTTTGCAGTTGTCTTTTTTAAATCAGACAGGGAACAAAAAGTGTTCCAAACAAAAAACAAATTAATACCATATTTTGTTTCCCTTTGCGCTTTCACTGCTATTCTTTATTTTTTCACATGGATTCAAGTTAGTATTTCTGGCAGTGTGGCTATGCTAACTACAAGCTCTCAGAGAATGTATAAATTTCTCTTTCACTTCTGATGAGTAATTTTACTTGCTTGATTGGTTTTTTCAGCATCTTGACTATCTTGTCCCACACCCTTCTGGCCTCCGTGGTTTCTGATGAGAGATTAGCTTTCATCTGACAGAGGATCCCTCCGACAAGGCATGCTGCATCTCAGGCTGGTTTCCAGACCCTTTTTCTTTGGACAGTTTGAATATGGCATGTTTAGGTGTGTCTCTTTGAGTTTATTCTACCTGAAGTTCATTGAGTTTCTAGGATATGTGCAGATTAATATTTTTATTAAATCTAGGAAGCTTTCATTATTTCTTATTTGAAGGTAACTATGAAAGTTTTGAGACAGGTTGTGTTATGGTCCATAATTTCACTTCCAAAAAGTAGTCAACAGAAGTGTTCCTTCTGATTCACTGTGTAATTTTCAACTTGCTTGGCTTATTGGTGTTGCTGAAAGGGCTTCATTTGTTTTCGTCTGTGCAGCACTCATTTGGCATCAGCCATGGAGCTAAGAAGAAAGCACTTTTCATCCAAGGATTTTCTATGATTTTAAAATTAAAGGACTATAAAGCCTTGAGCATTTGCACCGGGCTTTCAGGGACCTTTTTCCTTCCTGTGTGGCAATTTTTCAGTGGTCTTAAGAATTTAGAAGATGCCAAACTTAAGTGAATGATGAGGAGAAGAGTGAGCATCTGGTGACCACAGTGACTGAGGAAAACATTGCCACTGTGGAAAAAAAGGCAAGAAAAAACAGGTGAGTGACATTTAAAGACATTAAAGCGACACGACAGATTGGATCACTAGCAGTGTCAAAATGCTGCATGATTATCTTGGAGTCATAGATGACCAGAAGTGCATTCGTGTTGAATCGTGTGAAGGAATGCTGGTCAAATTTGATGGAGATAAGTCCAGATGTGTTTCTGACATCCTTACTGCAATCCAGGTGATGCAACCTAGATTTACTAGTTTGATCCAGAGAATAAGCATTAGTTGACAGTGTGGATTTTTTCCCGATGAAAACCCACCAACGAAAGTGAAGTGACCCTGAAATGTTGTAAAGAGGATGGTGGGAACTTTCTTCTCCAAAAGCAGTCATGTTGCATGTGGCAAAAGTTCCTCTTTTGTGCTCAGTGGTACACAGCAGTTATGTCTACCTAAAGTTTTCAGGAAGCATCAAGAATGGTGGCCAAAGATAGGATTGCAGGGAGACCATCTTGCACCACAACAGTGCATCCACCCACACAGCCAACATCACTATTCAGTCTCCGGAGTCCACAGACGTTGAACTTGTGACTCATCCACCTTGTAGTGCTGACCTGGCCGTGTACTATTACTTCCTGTTCTCTACAGTCAAACTGCATGCCTGGATGAAGGTTCTCCAGCCCCAAAGAAGCTATTCACACCTACAAAAATGAGCTTACAGTACTTGAAGAAAATGAACGGAAACAGTGTTTTCAGAAATGGTTTACAAGAATGCCAAAGTGCAATGTTGTGGCAATCGTTTTGAGAAAATGCAGTAGTGAAAATGACTTTGAGTACCTTCGTAGTGCCCCTCATATTCTCTCTGCCCCTGTCTCTCCGCTCTCCTTTCCTCCCTCTTTCCCTCTTCTTGGGACCCCGGTTATTTGTATGTTGATATGTTTGATGGGGTCCCACAGGTCTCCCGAAGCTCTGATTATTTTTCCTCATTCTTTTTACTTTTTGCTCCTCAGGCTGGATAATCTCAATTGACCCATCTTCAAGCTTGCTCATTGTTTTTCCTGCCTCCTCAAATCTCTGGTCAAACACCTCTAGTGAATTTTTCATTTCAGTTATTGTATTTTCCAACTCCCAATTTTCTGTTTGGTTCCTTTTAGCAATTTCATTCTTTATTAGTAACACTCTGTTGTAATTTTATTTTACATTTCAATAATAAAAAGGCTGAGCACCATTTTGTATGTTTATGACAATTTAAATATTCTCTTTTCTTTAGGGCTTGTTTAAGCATATGGATCGTTTGATTTTCTTTCCTTCTTGATTTATATTTTGTATCTTGTATTTTTCATATATAATGGTAGTGCATCCTTTGTTACTTAAAATATGTTGCAAAATTTCCCACTTTGACTCTGTTAATAGTATCTTTTGAAATCCATTTAGTTAGTATTCTCTTTCATGGTTAATGCTTTTTGAGTCCTATGAAGTTATAAAGATGATCTCATATGTGAGTTTTACTGCTCTGCCTTTCAAATTCAGATCTATAGTCCATTAGGAATTTATGTGTGGTGTGAGATAAGAGTTCCAACTTCGATTTTTGTATGCTGGATATAGTTATTTCAGCATTTTTAAACGTAAAACATATTGCTCTGAAGTGCCGTATTTGTCAGAAATGAAGTACCCATATATGTATGGATGTGTTTCCAGGCCTTTTTTTCATTTCACTGGTCTACTTGTCTATCTTCATGCCCATACACTATTATCTAAACTACTGTAGCTTTATAACAAATCTAGATACCTAGTAAATTAAGTTCTCCTACCTCATTTTCGTTAAGAGTGTCTTAGTGTATGCTTCGTGTCTTGTTTTCTCATATATATTTTAGAATCAGTTTGTTTTTGTTTTTTGAGACAGTCTCACTATGTCACCCTCGGTAGAGTGCCGTAGTGTCACAGCCTACAGAAACCTCCAACTCTTGGGCTTGAGCGATTCTCTTGTTTCAGCCTCCCAAATAGCTGGGACTACAGGCGCCTGCCACAATGTCCACTTACTTTTTTGTTATTACTGTCATTGTTGTTTAGCAGGCCCGGGCTGGGTTCAAACCTGCCAACCCCGGTATATGTGGCCGGAGCCCTACCCACTGAGCTATGGGTGCCGAGCCAAACACTTGATTTTCTGACAGAACACTATGTGCCTGTCACCAAAGATGTTAACCATAAAAAATGGACACTTACTTGATCAAGATTTGAAAGGCTGTTGGGATCCTGACTCAGACCTTGGTACTGTCCCCTGAGTCTGTCGCCAGCAGCTATTTTCCTAAACTTCTTCAGATCCACAACATACAGTGCACTGAATAGAGAAAATCCATTTTGTTACAATCATGGATTATGACAAAAAACTAAACCCACTTATAACAGAATAAGTCACTAGCCAAATATTCTGACTTATCTTTGAAAAGGTAAGCTGCAGTCCTACGGAACAGTAATGGTCAGTACATGCTCAATGATAGCTAAAGAAGTCATTGCAAAAGCCCTACTCTGCCCCTACAAGCTCACTTTTGTCATTGTTCCTTATTTAACTACCTTTCAAAGGAAATAAACTCTGATGAAAGATTTCTAGCAAACGCAGCAGAGTCAGGAATAAAAAGCTATAGTAACTGATAAATAACCATTAGTCAAGGCTATCCTAATGCCTTTAATGTTTAGAAGGGGGTGACCCCAGTGTTACAGTTCTCCTGGACAAAGAACATAAAGCATGAAACCCAACTCACCACACCCACACGCTTACCTTTGTACATGCTGCTTTCTACAGGTCCCCTACCTTCCAAATCTTACAAATCACACCTCTCCCAGAGCAGATAATGGAGTGTTCATTAGAAACACGATGCCTTTACTGTTTAACCTAAGAAGCCTACTTCTAGGAATTTACCCTGCAAACATACCTCAGATATGGAAAATAAGGTATTTGATAATTATTCATTGCAATACATGTCATAAGAAAAGACTATAATAACATTCGTACACTGTAATGATACATAGTTGTAAAAAGAAATGAGGTTCCTCTCTATATTGACGTAACAAGATCTGTATGTAAAACATTAAGTAAAAAAAACCAACTTAACAAAACAGTGTAAATACCTAATATACTTTGTATACAAAAGAATACATATTCATTCTGTAAGAAACTCTGGAAGTACAGATGATAAATAGATAGGGGAAGTTACCTGCTGGGGGGTGGGAATGAGTAGGATAGAGATAAGATTAGGAAGATTTTTTTTTTTTTTTAATGTTTTGCAGTTTTTGGCCTGGGCTGGGTTTGAACCTGCCACCTCCGGCATATGGGGCTGGCGCCCTACTCCTTTGAGCCACATGTGCCGCCCGGAAGATTTTTTTACTGTATATTTTTTGTAATTTTTATTTTTGAACCATTTTAACGTATTGCCTATTCACAACTCTTAGGATAATTTAATCAACTTTCTTCAAATTAAACCACAAAACGGCATTAAGAGTGCTCCCTTTTCAATACCTGATGTGATACTTTCGCCCAGCTAAATGACTGGCCCAGTACCCTGACTTCCAGAACCTGTAGCCATCCATCTCTTTTCGGCTGTCACAGAAAGGAGTATAACCATAAGGGGCACCATCCAAATTGAAATCTCTTAACTCTTTCAGATCTGTTCGTACAATCTGCAGAAAAGAATAACAAAAGCCATTTGTTAAGCAATCATACAGATGGCTCCGATCAGAGCGCCTCACTTCGGAAGCAGGCAGGGAAGCCTGGTGGTTAGCAGCCTGTACCCCTCCCCTTATTAGCTGGTTGCCCTTGCTAACATGGAAGACCGTTAGCGTAGTACACGGCACACAATATTCCAAGAATTTAAAGGGAGCAGAAATAAAACAAATTTAAATTGCTTAGCTACTCTGTACCTTAGCTTCCTCATTTATAAAATGAAAATGATGGTACCCATCTCACAAGGTAGTTGGGACATTTACGTAAATTAACACACAGATAGGGAACAATTGCCATGTTAGACTCAGGAAAGCATATTTCAGGCTGAGCCAGCTGGTGGGAATTCTAAGAGGTGGGTAAAGTCTTTGTCTAAAATTCTTCTGCATTTAGGTTTCAGTCAGCCCAGGGTGAGGCAGAGGGCTGTGGGCAGAAGTGCATTGATGCTATCACAATGTGTTCCCTTTAATTAAGTCAAATCCTGACTGCTGTAAGAGAACCTGCAGTGTTCCCTACTGTGAAGGCCAAGCATCCACTAGAGCTTCCTCTGTCACCCATGCCAATAATTTTTAGCTTTGGTGCAGAAAACTGGAGATGATGGCGAGTGCTGTTAAAAAAACCCTCAGTTTTTAGTATTTATGCTAAATGAAGTAAGGAAGATACAAAGCTGCATACATGATGTTACGACTATGTTAAAAAGACACAGAAAAAGATACATTCAATATGAATCTAAAGTGATCACATCTGAGCGATACTTTCACATATTTTCTATGTATAAAGTAAGTGTTTTTCCATAACTGGAAAAATATCATTTAAAAAGGAAAATCTGTTGTTTTTAATACAAACTGTTAAAATATGGCCTTCAGCCTGAGTAAGAGTGAGACCCCATCTCTACCCAAAATAGAAAAAGTCCCAGCTACTTGGGAGGCTGAGGCAGGAGGCTAGCTTGAGCCCAGGAGTTCGAGGTTGCAGTGAGCCATGATGACACCACCACACCCTAGGGATAGAGCAAGACCCTGTCTCAAAAAAGAAAAAAAATAAGCTGACCTTTGAGAGCTTACCTGATCAGCATCCACAAACAGGAATTTGTCGACAACTAGTGGAAAAAGTACATCCAGAAAGAGGATCTTGTAACCCCAGATGATGCGCTGTTTTTCAGATTGCTGATGAAGCCACCGGGGCCACTTGTACTGAACAAGCTCATACTGGAAATTGTATTCTTTTGCCATGTAAGGTATGAATTCCTATTTTTAGAATCAGGGAACAACAAACAATCATTTCCTCTGATTAAGAAAACTGGGTTAATAATGGAAGACAACCACCATGAACATGGCACAGATAAAGCAGATTTACCAAAGCAGTGGTCTAACAAAGAATTTGGCCCCAACTCAACGATTATATAAAATCTCCGTTTTTTTATGATTTCTTGTCACCAGATGAAATGACAGAAATCTTTACGTGAAGGCTTTTAAATTCGTGTATATGTGTTCAAGACACATGAACTATAAGTTGATTTGTCTAAACCTGACTTCAGTAGCACATTTATTGAACTTGATTATAAGTGTTTTCTTTCTCAAGACTAGGTCTAACCCAGGAAATAATGTGGCAAAATCAAAACTCTGCACAAATTTGTTACCATTAATGAATAACTAAGCCTTTCAGATTCTAAAATATAAGTACCTCAGGAAACCTTAGCTAGGAGAGCTGTTGCTGAAAATATTATAAGTTGTTTAGTAAATTCTACACATACAAAAAAAGATAAAAATAATCAATCTAGATGATGAATAGTGGCTGATGTGAATAAATCAGAAAACTTCCCAAGAGTGTTATTTGTTTTGCACAGACGAAGTATTATTTCCATATCTCATCTGGTAGTGGTTAGTGATAAAATTAATTGTTCTTGTCAATGAAAACCAACTTAAGACACACTTGTTTCAGAGGAAGAGAATGTTAGTTACTTTATCAAAATGTTGCTTCTAGACTCAGCGCCCATAGCACAGTGGTTACGGCGCCAGCCACATACACCCAAGGGTGGCGGGTTCAAACCCAGCCTAGGGCCAGCTACACAACTGCAATAAAAACATAGCCAAGCATTGTGGCAGGCACCTATAGTCCCAGCTACCTGGGAGGCTGAGGCAAGAGAATCGCTTAAGCCCAAGAGTTTGAGGTTGCTGTGAGCTGTGACACAATAGCACTCTACAGAGGACAACATAGTGCGACTCTGTCTCAAAAGAAAAAAAAAAATGTTTCTTCTAAAAAAAGATACAGACTCTTCTATATTATCTGAGCTTCAAACAGATAATAATTTTGTGTTCGTGTTGCTCATATAGAGCGACCTAGAAGAATAATCAACATAGCAATATGCAACTAAATTAGGGGATCCTAATAAAAGGAAAAATTTTCAAAGTACACAGATAAGACTAAAGTAGTAAAAAAAAAGAAAAACTGTAAATAACTCCTTAGTAAGAATGTTTTCCTTCCCCTGGTGAAACAAACCTTAAAGGTGGGGGACAAATAATTCTTCAAGAACCAAAATTTCACAGGAGTCTTGGTGTTCTTCAGCACTGACAGCATCATTATGCTGGAAACAAAAGCAAACAATAATAATAAATTTCCACTGTTTTTAACTACAACACATTAAGTTGTGTCAACCACAAGACGAATGTTCTTGACAGCAGAGCTAACTGATGGTTCAATCAGGTGAAGAGAGAGACTCTGATGGCACATGGCACTTACTCCTACCCACAGAGTTATCACTGAATGGGAGAGAAGGGGCATTTCTCGCCAACAAAAACATACTTTATTGACAGAGATTAATGTTTTGATTCTGTCATGCCTGCTTCACGAACTGATACATCATGGTTCAAGTGAATACTGGAGCTTGTGGCAACTGACTGCATTGCTCTCCAAACACCCCTGTCAAGTGACATACAGCAGCTCCTGTGCCCAGGGAGGCATAAGGGCGCAGCCTCCTACAGCCTGCACAGGGCCCTGCTACGGAGAGGGGCTGGGAAAGTCATGTAGGTAGGGTTATAGGCTCAGGATTCCTGACTTCGAAAACAAAAACAAACTTTGGGCTCGGCGCCCGTAGCACGGTGGTTAGGGTGCCAGCCACATACACCGAAGTTGGCAGGTTTAAACTTGGCCCAGGCCAGCTAACCAACAATGACAACTGAAACAAACAAACAAAAATAGCCGGGCATTGTGGCAGGTGCCTGTAGTCCCAGCTACTTGGGAGGTTGGGAAAAAAAAAAAATTTGAGTCAAGGAATTTAATTAAATTCAGTTGCTACTATCATGGCTATTTTAGGTCCAATACCATTTCTTAAAAACAAGAGGGATAAAGATGAGTAAAATGACATTCTGATTATTTTCTGTACTAGATTTGTGGTGAAAAGTTAAAAGTGAAAAGAACCCTAGCAATAAGGAAAGTGACCCTCAGGCACAGGCATCTCTTCAGAGCTGAGCCTTCTTGATGCAATGACAAGGGGCTCTTGAGTGCCTTCCCCTGCAGCCACCACATTAAGTGGCCCAAGCCTGTGGCCCCCTTGGCTCTGGCTGTGTGACCTCTGACAAGTTCCTTCACACTCTGATGTGTTTGTACATAAAAACTATGGCTCTAAACCCTATGACTCTTTAGATGGCAGTGAAGTGTTCCAGGATTTTGCTCCCCTTCTATGCTCTGTGTCAACCTCCTCATTTCAGGTGTAGGCAATGCTTGCTGGTCCAGTAAATACCACTGTCCACGATATGTGATATTAAAGATCTACGCCTTGTAACAGCCACACAGAGGAATTCACTACATAGCTCAACCATATGGAGCTGACCAGATCAGAACGGACACACTTACTTATGACAAGCTATTCGCAATCCACAGAGTGTTCAGATACACAAGAGTATAATGGGCAGAACCCAACAAAACCTCTTCTCTCTAAATAAGAACACTGTGACCCATTTAATCACGTATACTGAAATAATAAGACTAACCGAAGAAATCTTTCGTAGAGATGACCAGATGCAACGGAGAAAATATTAATTATGTCATCTTTATCTTGTTTCACCTCCTCAGTCTTCTGTCCCCCTGTGAAGCCCCTACAACAACAATAAAAACGAGACCACCTGAAATGTTGGTACAACGCAGGCCTTTATGGAGAGAGGAAAGAGGCTGTACTTTCCCACGTCCATTCCTTCCCTAAAGGGTGAGAAGCCCCCAGAGCAGTCCTAAAGAGCCCCTCACACCCTGGGAGAGAGCACAAGGCCGGCACAGCCAGCCCCAGGATGACAAGGAGGGTGCTCACTCCGACACCAGGTTGCTTTAGGAACAGAATGCAATTTGTACAAGGGGAAGTAAACCAAGCCATTACCAATCAACCCCCCAAACGGCACGTAACCCAATGACACTCAAGTACGGAACAGAAGTAATGTCACCAGAGACATTACCCTTTTTCATTTAATCATTTGGAAAATACTCATCTACCCCAAATATGAATACAAGATTTAGCTGTACAAAGCGAAATGTAAAAGGTTCAGACAGAATTACAAGACTCAAAAAAGGAGGGATGGATGGTGCTTGTATCTCACGTTTTTTCTTAAAAGCACTTTTTCATGAGGCCAATTACCATTTGAAGGAGTCCCAAAATCCAGACTCATTTTCATTTGTTCCATCACTCAGCAGGTCTTCGTTCACCATGTCTGCCTTCTTCTGAACCTGCCATCATATATAATAAATCTTATTCCTCCCAGTAGGTCCAACAGGCACACCACTGCTTTTCACTGGGTGTGCACTGTGAGAACCAACTATATGGAATTATCAGTCACTTCTCCCATGAGCAGGTACAACCCCACCCCAAGTGTCAAAGTAGTCAACAGAAGTATCTCCTTCATGATGCTCATACCAGAAACGTCACTGAGGAGACAGCAATCTCTCTTTCATTAGATAGTAACCAATTTTAGCTTGAAAAATGGGCAAAGAACCTCAAACTCATCTGTTAGGAAAATAGAGTCTGAGTAGAACCAGCAGCACCTTTCTTTGGATTGACAGGGAGCTCTAGGGAAGAATGCAGTCTGCCATCCAGAAGGAGGGATTTCATGGCAAAAGCTTCTCTCAGGATTCTCTAGCATAAGCAGGCTGAGTCTTCTCCGCACCAGACTGATATTTTCCTGCTTAACTATGTGTGGCCTACTTTAGATTTCACTATATTGATGATTAATTATTTCATAATATATTTTACATTAATTTAAGGCACTAAGAACTTCAAAATTCTGTGATCACGAAGTAAAAGTGAGAAGAAATTAAAGTACTATTTTATTATTTTTATTTTTTATTTTTTTAGAGACAGAGTCTCACTTTGTACCATTAGTGCTGCAGCCTCACACTCACAGCAACCTCCAAC
Source organism: Perodicticus potto (assembly GCA_963574655.1). Taxonomy (NCBI): domain Eukaryota; kingdom Metazoa; phylum Chordata; class Mammalia; order Primates; family Lorisidae; genus Perodicticus; species Perodicticus potto. Next base: position 39,319 of record CAUYRH010045988.1, read on the forward strand.
TCCTGAGCTTAGGTGATTCTCTTGCCTCAGCCTCCCAAGTACCTGGGACTATAGACACCTGCCAGAACTCCCGGCTATTTTTTGTTGCAGTTTGGCCGAGGCCAGGTTTGAATCTGCTGCCCTCGGTATATAGGGCCAGTGCCCTACTCACTGAGCCACAGGTGCTGCCCTAAAGTACAGTTTTATTGTTATTGAAATTTTCACTGGAATATCCCCCAATATTCTGAGAATACAATCGGCAATAATCGTATAAACTGTAGCCATATAAAGCAACAGAGCATCTAAGAGAACATTTTATATAAAATGAGTCTTGCATTGCTCACTGAAATTACCCAAAAGGTGCAATCTCTCAGTTGAAAAAAGCCACCAACCAACTCAAATTTACAAAGACGTTTTGCCTTAAAGCAGTATTCCTACAATTGCAACAGGAAATTCCAAAGGGAGTCTTGCGCTGCTTTCAAGATACATTATTTTCACATGGTAGCTACCAAATACCAGAATACTGCTACTTTCACCAACTATGAAAGAGTGGCTGCCTTAACATACCAAACTCACCTTCACTTTAATAATTTTGCTTTTGAAGTTGTTGAGGACAATGACAACCTCAGCAGCATCAGGAGGAGAATCAGTACCGTCGTGGCTTAGAGACACAAGCAAGACAGACATTACAAATTGCAACTCTCAAATGCAACGGTTTCAGCAATCTGTCATATTTGTCCATCACCTTTCTTATAAAGATGTTTTTCAGAACAAATCTTCCTTTTTGGCTTTTTTTCTTAAGAGACAATGTCTCACTATCTCACCTAGGCTGGTCTCAAACTCCTGGGCTCAAGCAATCCTCCTACCTCAGGCTTCGAAGTAGCTAGGTTTACAGGCATGTACCACCACATATGACTAATTCATTTATTTAGTTAGTTTTTCACAGAAGTAGCTAGGTTTACAGGCATGTACCACCACATATGACTAATTCATTTATTTAGTTAGTTTTTTACAGAAGTAGCTAGGTTTACAGGCATGTACCACCACATATGACTAATTCATTTATTTAGTTAGTTTTTTACAGATAAGGCCTTGCTATGTTGCCTAAGCTGGTAGAACAAATCACCTTCTCACAACCTAAAGGAAGCCCCTTTAAGCTACAAAGAACCACCTGTATAGTGCATGCCCAAACTTCCTTCCTGAGTCCTCCTTCGAATTGTCTGTCACCAGTGATTGGCATCCAGGAAGGGCAAGCACATGGTACGAGCTAAACAACTGTCTGTGTTCATAAGGTCTGAGGCAAGCACTGAGGTCTCGATAAAGGAGAGCAGGGGGACGAGCCGGCTCTCCTTTATAAAGGGGGAGAAAGGGGACGAGTGTCACCTCTAGGATTTAATTAGAACAGTGTATAAAGGATCTACTAGCTTTCCAGTCTGCCGGGAGCCACACAGTAAAGGCCTCAGACTCAACCTGGTGCCTCCACTCTATAGGAAGAGTGACAACAAGCTCTACTGGCAGGCACACAGGAACAGAAGGGGAAAATTAACAATCACGTTTCTCTACTAAATGAGAGTCATGCCTAAAGTGTTTGGTCACCAAATTTCAAGGTGAAAAAGTCACAGTAATAATAGTAATTCACCGCATTTGCTGTCATTCTGCAGAGGGCAGGGTTCTAAGGCAAAGTACAACTCTGACAGGGCAGAGACCTGAAGTATGAAACACTCGAGAAACGGGAGGTGTCTGCCTGGAGACACAGGAGGACAAGAGCCCGAGACAGCTGGGAAGGGGCAGGGAGCACATCACTCCAGGGAAGGGTGAAGACGGCAGGGCCAAGGCACACAGAGGAGATGGGGTTGGGAAGTACAGCTAAGGTTCTGTAACACCATGTTTGGAGAAAAACCTACTTTTTACCATGAAGATGTTATTATAATACAAAATTCTATTTCCTGGGTAAGAACTCTGCACTGATCTGCACTGCTCCTGTGTTTCAGGTAAGATACGATCATGCCGAGCAAGGACACACGAGGGGCTGCAGGTAAGGTACTATCATGCCGAGCAAGGACACACGAGGGGCTGCAGGTAAGGTACTATCATGCCGAGCAAGGACACACGAGGGGCTGCAGGTAAGGTACTATCATGCCGAGCAAGGACA
>CAUYRH010045994.1:0-13361 GCA_963574655.1 Perodicticus potto
AAATATCATGAATGTTATATTAATCAGGTTGATGAAAATATCTCCAATTGTATGTGAAGCCCACACACTGTACTCCTTGACTGAATTATTGTACACAGCTATGACTCAATAAAAAAATAAATAAATAAATAAATAAATAAATAAATAAATAAAAAGAAAAAGGATAATAATGATAGTAAGCCCTTTCATTAGGTAAATATCAATTTCTTTGTCCCAAGAATCATCTTATTAGCACTCTGACTTCACTTCCCATCACCTTGTTCTTGCCTGAACTTGCTTCATTCTCAATGCCTAAGTACTTTGGGGTTTCCTCTTCCTACAGTGCTTTTCCCAGAACAGGAGAGTGTATCTTGCTCATGTGCTGTTTACTCATTGAAACCCTCCACAACTACACCTACCTCTTGCCCTACAATCTCTATTCCCTTTACTGACTATTTTCACATTGCTGTTTATCATTGACTAATACCCTTATTTATTTTGTTTATTGTCTATCCTCCCCCACTAGAATATATTCCCAAACTTAGATGAATACCCAGCCCAGGAAAACAGCTGGTGCAGTATGCATTTATCATCACGCTCTGCTGTTGCTGTTGTTGTTACAGTGATTTTGCATTTCTCTATTCTGATCCATTGCTTATTAGTTTTATATTTTAGCAATAATGGATTTCTTATTTTTAGATTCAGAGTCTCCTTCAACTTCTACACTTTTAATTCTTGCATTCCAAGATTCCATAACAAAATATGTTCATTGTCAAAGCCCTGAACTGTCTTACTGTCTTACAAAAGCCTGTCTGGACTTCAATCTCACAGGTGCCCATCATGCCATTCTTCTTGAGCTTTGGAGCTGCTTGGACATTAGCTTGTGAGAGGTTGACTGAGACTCACAAAAGATTCAGAAAAAACTCCACTACGGGATCAAGGTGTGGCTGTGAATCTCAGGCTTCCTTGACTCATTTTGTATGACTTAACGATTTTTGAGGGGAAGGGGGGCAGGGGAATAGGGTCTTCGCTGAAACTAGAACCAAGCTCATATTATTCTGTACATAAATAACAAAGAAGTACACATATGGACTCTACCATGTGCTCTTGTACTCAGTCAAGAAGCAATGAGTTGCAAGCAGTTATAACATCTGAATTCCTGGGACAATTTCCAATTACTTTTGAAACATAGAGATAAAAGATAGAGGCTATTTTAATATCAAATCTTATCTGTGTGAAAATATCAAAATCCCCAGGGCAATGAATAAGTAACCATCTGCAAAGTATCAATGGCATACACCCTCCATCCGACCCCTCAGGAAAAGGGACTCACATGAATGAGAGACTTTCAAACTTCCAGGCCTGGTGACGAGAATCTTTGTGTTTGTTTGTTTTTGTTTTAGATTTCCCATTTTAATTAGTCTCAATTTAATTGCAATTGATTGAGTTGAAATATCAAACATGAAACCTCCTGCATGAATAGAAAAATCACATTTTTTTGATAAGCAATAACTTACACATTAGAGAAAAATATCCAAGTAACTCTTTTGTGTGTGTTGTGTACATGAGCTTACAGAGTCTCACTTGATCACCCTCGGTAGAGTGCTGTGGCGTCACACAGCTCACAGCAACCTCCAACTCCTGGGTTTAGGCGATTCTTTTTCCTCAGCCTCCCGAGTAGCTGGTACTACAGGCACCCGCCACAACGCCCAGCTATTTTTCTGTTTTGCAGTTCTGAGGCTGGGTTTGAATCCTCCACCTACGGTATATTGGGCCGGCACCCTAGTCCACGAGCCACAGGCGCTGCCCTAGTGATAAGAATTTTAAATACATTACTACATTTCATATCCACATTATTGCAAGGTAAATTCTTTTGGCCCCATTTTTTAGACAAGAAAACTGAGGTTCAGGGAGGTTACAATCATTGTCCAAGCTCATGCACTTAGCAAGAAATAGGGTTAGAAATCAAAGCTGCATCTGCCTGACTTTAGAGCAGAGCAGTGTTTGTCAACCTTTTTTTTTTTTTAATTAAATCACAACTGTGTACAATTGTGGGGTACAATGTGCTGATTTGATATACAATGTAGAATGCTTAAATCAGACTGATTAATATCACCATCATCTCACTTACTTATTTGTTGTGGTAAGACATTTATACTATACTCTTAGTAGTTTTGAAATGTACCATTGCATTATGCACAATAGGGGAGGGACCACCAAATACCCTCCCTCTCCTATCCTCTCCCCTCCCCTTCTTTCTGGACTATAGTTGTGTTTCATCATTCATATGGAAGTGTAGGTAATAATATATTGGTTTTCATAATATTATTGAATACCCTGGATACTTTTTTCCCCATTCTCAAGATACCTTATTAGAAAGAATGTGTTTCAGTTCCATCCAGGTAAACATAAAAGCTGTAAAGTCTCCTTCCTTTTTATGGCTGCATAGTATTCCATGGTATACATAGACCACAATTTGTTAATCCATTCATGGTTTGATGGGCCTTTGGGCTGCTTCCATGACTTGGCAATTATAAATTGGGCTGCAATAAACATTCTGGTGCAAGTGTCTTTATTGTAAAATTATTTTTGATCATCTGGGTAGCCTTTTTTTATCTCACAGCACATTTGAACCTATAGTTAAACTTCTGTGCCCCACTTAAATAATGTTGATCCAAAAAAAGTTTAAAAATAATACACTTACTATACTTTGAACTTCTTTCAAAAATAATTTAATTAATGATCTTTAAAATTTTTTGCAGTGCACCTAAAATCCGCTCACTGCACATGAGTGGGTTACAGCACACTGGTTAAAAATCACTATTCTAGAGACTGTGCTTTTTCCATTACAAGGAATAAGGATTGAGAAAAAAAACTGCTCAAAAAAAAACAAAAGAATGGGAGTACTGGCAGACATGTTTCTTTGTGATCACTTAAAGGAGCCACCAAAGCCAGGACAAGGCTAGGCATTCAGTCCAAATGGGTCCTTCACCCCAATTGGGAGTTTATCACTATCTCCCACTAGCTCATCTTGTTCACTAGTGTTTATCACTAGCTCACTCTTGATCACAATGCTCATTGGATGGAGAGAAGTCCTCCAGGTCAAGATTGAGAAAGTATGCACCTCTCTATCAAAGTTGGCAGCTTTTTATTTTAGACAGAGTCTCAAGCTGTCACCCTGGGTAGAGAGCCATGGCGTCACAGCTCACAACAACCTCAAACTCCTGGGCTTAAGCAATTCTCTTGCCTCAGCCTCCTGGGTAGCTGGGACTACAAGTGCACACCACAACGCCTGGCTATTTGTTGTTGCAATTTCCATTGTTGCTTTAGCTGGTCCAGGTCAGGTTTGAACTCTCCAGCCTCAGTGTATATGTCCAGTGCCCTACCCACTGAGCCATGGGCCCCAGCAACGCTGGCAGCTTTTTAAAATTCACTAACTTCATGTCACAAAAAGATAAGGAGAGGCAGAGATGGTGGGTAAAGCACCTATAAAAACAACCTGTGCTTCCCATTTGCCTCCAAAATATTATCAGTCTCTCTACCTGATTGTCTCATAATCCAAAGCCCTTTCAGCAGACTTATATGCTCAGCCTTGATGTTTAAGTGAATGAAACTTCAGGAGGCAAAAAGAGTAATGAAGAGTTTTGGCTCAAGAATAAGCCAAATATAGGTTTGCATCCTAGATCCAGAGTACTCCAGATGCAGGACAGTGAGCAATTACTGAATGTCTCCAAACCTCAGTTTCTTCATCTCTAAAAAGGGAATAAACACAGTATCTTCCTCTCATCAGGTTGTGAATGTTAGGTAAAGAAATACAGGCAAAGCTCTTGACACAGGGCCCAGTACCATACAGATAACATTTAATAAAGGTTGGCTATTTATTTTAAAAAGAAAAGAACAGCTAGTCTGTAAATTTTAGGTCAACATCAGTGTGAAAATGACTCTTTGCTCTACTCTGAATTTTCTTCTCTTGGTCTATGAGCTTAGACAATTAAGTTTGCAAACTCATCCTAGAAAAAATGCTAAATGCCTCGTTGCAAAATATCATTGGTCACCTTCAAAGTACTTCCCTTGGCCATCTGATGTCATAGTGATATTCAGCAGTGAGGTATGTAGTACTTTTTTCTAGGATGATTTTGCGAACTTCATTGCCCAACCTTGGATATGCTCATATAGTCTGAGTTTCAAGCTTCTCTTAATTCATTTTTTGGGGGGGTTAGAATTCTATGGGGGTAATTAGTGTTCCCCAAGGCTATTTCCTCTGCATTCTGCTTGATTCTGTTCCTTCTGGAAAATCGTATCCACATATCATGGTTTAGCCATCTAATCATTCCCTCAACAAATATTATTACTCAACTATTGGTCACCAATTACTGTGCTCTGCACATAGGGGTAGGCACTTTATATCCACTCTGCCACATGGGTGCCCAAAATATTCAAAACTTGATGCTATAAATGAATATCACCACCACCACAACCACCCCAGAATTCGTATGTTGAAGCCCTAGCACATTTGAGAAAGTGGTAGTATTTGGAGATGGGGCCTTTGGGAGGTAATTCAGTTTAGTTGAGGCCATGAGGGTGGGGGTCTCATGAGGGGGTAGTGTCTCAAAAAGAGACTGAACAGTTCACATGCTTTCTCTTCACCATGTGAGAGCACAGGGACAAAATAAACATCTACAAGCTGGAAAGTGAGACCTCACATGCAGCTGTATTGGCTGGCACTGTGACCTTGAACTACCCAGCCTCCAGAACCATGATAAATAGCTAATTGTTGTTAAAGCCCCTCAATCTATGGTATTTTGTTATAGAAGCCCAGACTAAGACATTGACTGTCCATCTTTCTTCCAAAATACCCTTCTTCCCCAGTCTCCTTTCTTGATCAAGGTTTCTACCAACCACTCAAACTGGAATCATTCTAAACCTCTTCCTCTCCCTCTTCACTGTCATATCCAATCAGTCTCCAATTCTTGTGGACTCTAGGTCCTGGAACGATTTTCCCATCTGGCCTTTCTCTCCATTCATACCTGACTGTGACTCATACTCAGTGGTGATCGTGTTGTTTCTGAAATACCATAGCAGCCTTCAACTCTGCCTTACTGCTTCCATTCTTCCTCAGTAGAATCCCTATATGTACAAGGGAGAATATATAAGTTTGTGAACTCGTCCTAGAAAAAGTGCTACACACCTCCTTGTTGAATATAACTATGGGCACCTTCCAAGTACTCCCCTTGGGAAGCTCTACACCAAAGCCAGTGCCCAGTCCACCCCTCCAAAGCAATTTTGAAACTCTTTTTCTGGAATGGCCATCAGAGCTGTTGTCATATGAAGGTTGGACAATTAAATTCATGAAATTATCCTATAAAAAGTGCTTTGAAGGGTGGACTAGGCACTGGCATTGGCGCATAGCTTCCCACAGGGAATACTTCAAAAGTGACCATAGAGATATTCACAATGAGGTATGTAGCACTTTTTCTAGGATGAGTTTGAGAACTTAATTGTCTGACCTTATAGCATGAAAGCCATCTTCTGAAATAGAATCATAAATCTGTCACCTTGGAGTTTGGAATCCTTCAAGAATCCACAAAATCTCTAGGACAAAGTCCCTGCTCCACAGCCAGGAGGGCCAACCATGGTCACTGCCTACCCATCTACCCCAACTGTTGCCCATTTCTCAACCATTCCTCTGTACTTCAGATGCAGCTTCTCCACAGCCCAGACATTTCCATACCTGCTCACAATCCCCTCTTCCTTTCTTAGCTGCTGAGCTAACACCTCACCATCATCTTCCAAGGCCCCTCTGCAAGCTATATGAGCCACCTTCCTCTCTGTTCCTTCTAACATATTCCCATCATAATAAATACGACACAGAGGCAGTGCCTCTGGCTCAGTGAGTAGGGTGCTGGCCCCATATACCGAGGGTGGCGGGTTCAAACCCAGCCCCGGCCAACTGCAACAAAGAAATAGCAGGGCGTTGTGGCGGGTGCCTGTGGTCCCAGCTGCTCGGGAGGCTGAGGCAGGAGAATCACCTAGGCTCAGGAGTTGGAGGTTGCTGTGAGTTGTGTGATGCCACGGCACTCTACCAAGGGGGCAGCAGAGTGAGACTCTGTCTCAAAAAAAAAATAAAAAATAAAAAAATATGACACAGTATCAAAACTAGGTTTTTTATCCATTCTCTGTCCCCCTTATAGCTAGATGGTCATCTCGTTCAGGATGGAGATCTTACTTATTTCCAAGGCCATACATATCTTACAGACCAAAATCAAGAAAAAGATAAAGTTTTTACAATTATGCTAAAACCAAAAATTTTTTAAATCAACTGTTTAATGCATACGAATGCTTAGTCCACCCTTCAAAGGAGTAATTACAATGATAATAACAATATCAATTATTTTAAGGACTTCATATGAGTAACACACATACACACACAGAGTGGGGTTTTGTGTCAGAAAGGCCTGGCTCATAATGTGGCTCTGTCATTTATTATCTGTGTGAACTGGAGGCAATTCACTTAGTCATCACTTGTTTCCTCACCTCTGAAAGGGGAAAATATTTGTTGTGATCATTAAAAATGTTAGTGCAAAATTATTGGCACATAGTAGGTACTCAGTGTTAATGCCTCTTTCTCCAAACAATAACCTCTGAACACCTGCCTAGACCCCTATTCTTCAGGGATGTTATTAAAGTCTTAAGTTGGATAACTGCTCCTCTGATTGCCTGAGATTGGGCGTGTTAATGGAGTTCAGCACTGGCTTACCCAACACACCAGCTCCGAGTCTCTCCCCATCCACACCCACACCCGCAAGCACAACTCTAGCTTCACAGGGAAGGTAAAGCTCCCAGAGTGTGATCTTGGATGAGGTTAGAATGAGCATGAATCACTCTGATGCAGGTTACTTGACAACTTTTAAAAAGCCAAATGCTCAGCAGTTTGACGCTGAGATAGTGAAGCAAAATGCGAAAGTATTAGATATGTCTTTCTGTCAACCACATCTGAAAGGCTGAGCATGGCACCATGTGCCCTGCAGTGGGAGCTCAGAGATTTGATACAGGTGGGCATATGCTGTGATAGGATTTAAGCAGCAACCTGTTTGCCTGGAGATGCTGAAGCCACCTTTCCAACAGCTCCACCTCCCCTCATACGCCGCATCCCCACACCCACCCAACAACGACCAGCTCCCCACTCAAGAATACATTAACATTTCAAAATGTATTGATTTCAGCAGCGGACTAGATTTGGGCAGGGGAAGGGGGAGAAATGGATTTGACTTTATTATTTGTGGGAGTAACAAAAAAGAATAAACAAGGGTGCTTTTGTTTGGTGGACAAAACGAAAATTATTGGTTGAATGGGGCTGAATTAAACACTTAAAGTTCAATCTTTCCAGAGTGCTGACAACGCAGGTGGGGATCAATATGGAAACAATTTGCACTGTAGGGAACCTGCGCCCTGGTTATTAACAACTAATTATACCAAGTTTTCTGCAGAATGAGGGTAGTTCCCTTAAAGGTGGTGATACAACAGGAATTGTTGGCAATGCCAGATCCAAGTCAGAGAGCTCGTTCCCAAAATGAGGGGAGTCCAAGTTTAAAGATTAAGAAACCCCTGAGGGACTTTGATCTGTGGAGCCCATGTTACAGTTTGCCTACTGCAAATCAGGATATAGGAAGCCCACAGCATTTTTATCCAAATGTTAAAATCTAAACACCACCAGCAAGGCCTTATATTTAACTAGAAGTGTCAGTGTGGCCATATTATTGTTAAAATATGGAAATTCTTCCATGCCACCGGCTCAGCATCCATCCCTGGGACCTCCCAAACCCCTCCCTCCTATCATCCAAGACCTAAAGGGTTAACACCTGGCATAGCAAGGGGTCTTCAGGGCCTGTACCAGCATCTACTCTGATGAGTCCCTGCTCATAGTCTACGGATGCTCAAACATTTTGAATGGGACCCTGATCACGGACAATAACCTTCTATAATCAGGAAGTCACCAGGCTGTCTAAAATCCTGTTCCTTTGGGAGAGGGCAATGTTTATTATACATAAATTATATCACCACACAAATAATACACACATAAGCACACAGAGTCTATATAAACTTATGTTTGAGTAATATTTCCATGTTACCATGTATAAATTCATCTCATTATTTTAATAGCTACCAGGCACTCAATGGAATGAATGTACCATAATTTAGCCACTCCCTAATTGATAGATATTTAAGTCACTCCTACTTTTTCACTATCACAAACAATGGTGCAATGAATGCCTTGAAAGTACATTATTCCATAAACGTGTGAATATTTCTATAGAACTGATACCAAGAAGATACCAAGAAGATACTGATCCAATTGTTGGATCAGTAGAGAGGTGTGCTTTTAATTTTGACAGATCTTGATGAATTACTCCTATGTTCTTTCATACACAAATGATGGTGGCATGTGTCCCATTTATCTGGATTGTTTGCAAAAATTAGCTCCCTCAAAGTCAACTTGAAGAGTCTCTGTAATGTGCCAATTTTCATTTTATACTTAGAGTCCACAGAGCTCTTTTCTGTCTGCCTGGTACACATTTGTCCACGATGAGGTGGAAGGATGTGGTATTGCAGCTTCTAGACAAAAGATTACTCCAGATGCCCCCAAAACTTCCAATCTCCTGAGCCACCTGAGAATAGAAAATAGCAAATTTCCCTACAGAGTCTGGGAGTCAGCAATTGTCACCCAGATCTTGACATCATTTTGATTGTCTCTAGAGTGATACAAATCCCCTGTGAGAGTTCTACCAAGTCCTGGCCACCATGCCTTGCCTAGGATGTCACCAAACTCACCATGAAAAACAGCTGTCAGTCTCTGTCATTCTAACTGCAGGACCTCAAACCCAGGCCAGGAGAGCTAATAAGAAAAAGATGCTATTCCATTCTTTCTGCATTTCGCCCTCCCATAAACAAAGCCCCAGGGCATGGGAGCAGCAGAAAAAAAGGAAAATATTGCTCACAGTAAAAACATCTCTATCCCTAGCTCAGTCAGCCAAAAGGCCCCACTACACAGTATCTCTACTTATTTCATGAAGGACTTGAGGCAGATTCCAAAAATGAACCAAATAGACTCCCTGCTCTCTGCTCTCTCATATCTTCTCAGCCCTTTCTTTCCTTCTCTGTAATATAAAATAAACTTATACTTTTATATCCTAAAAAAAAAAGTACCCAGTAGAATAAAGTTGGAAAATGTAGTTAAAAGACAGAACCAAGGAAAATACACATGCAACAAAAAATAAAGACCCAAAGGAAATAGATCTATGTGAGACATTAAGTTGGGCACAATTTTTTAGGTATTTAGACTCCAACTGAGGTCTCAGTGCCAAAAAAAGAAAAAAGAAAAAAAAAAAGGCCATGAGGGGCGGGGGTGGAAAAACAGAGCTAGTGTCCAGATCCACAATGTTCATGAAGAGGATCCCCATGTTTAGCTTTCCAGAATAATCACAGGGAGGAAAACAGGAAATTAAGATGGCACAACTTTCAATTTCTGAGACCCTAACAGCAGAAAATCCAGCCCAGTCCACCTCTCCAACCAGCCGGGAAAGAGCTACCAAAGGAACTAGACACGCTCCATGCTCCATTTTACCTGATCCACACACACTTCCACTCACTGCGCTGGCCCCTTGCCCACCGCCTCCTGGGACACTGCAAACCAGACCCCCAAGGTGCTCCCACGCAACCCTCCAAGGCTCCTAGTACCTTCTGCTTAGTTCAAAAAACAAATAAAACTTAGTTGGCAACTGTTGAACATTAGGTAATGTCACCCCCAAACCCTTGATTTTTCAATTTAAAAAAAATGGGGTGGCAAGAAAAATTAGGCAATATAGACTTCCCCACAACTGAAGGTGGGTGACAGTCACCTCCTTGGATGGGGAAAGACACTCCCCATTTGTCACATTCCCATTTTGTGCATTCAGGCCTGTATAAACACAGGTCTAGGCAACAAATACCTCAGCTTTTAAATATTTTTTTTTTAATAAAGAGAAGAGGCAAATGGGGCATGTAAAATTGCTCCAAAAGATCTAAATTCAGACCCATGACTTAACCATCCATTTTCTGGGCCCACAAAACAAAGGATCAGACACAGAATGACAAATTCTTTCTACCCCCGACAACATTCTTTTTTCTGACAAGAGGTCTCGCTTTCCAGGGTGGGGGAATTTGCTGACATTTACGAACTACGCCAACTTTAATTACAGCGTCAGGAGAGGGGATCTGCATGTGGGACCATGTTGCTTTTTAAATTTTTTCCTGAAATGTCCCACCCGCTGGTGCCTCCTCACCTTCCCCCTGCTCTCCCCAGGGTTTTGCCAGGATGTCAGGCTGATGCTGCTACACCAATGAGCTGCATGCAGGCTGAGAGGCACCAGATTGGCTTTGCAAGCAGAAACAAAAACAAAACAAGACAATGACCAAAAAAAAAAAAAGAAACAAACAAACAAAACAAAACAAAACAAACCTTCTTCCTTTCCTTACAATAAACAGTTGCATAAAACCAATCGCCTGTTTACCAGAGGACGGCTGGAATCCCAGGTGTGTCCTGGAAGCTGAACCTTGAGCGCCATCTAGGAGCAAAGGGCAGCATTACAGGCTACCGCCCTTGGGCTTAGCTGTCCGTTCCCTGCAGACGGAACCTTTCCCTCCTGGGTCTCTTGTCGAATTGCCATTGCTCCGAGGTCTCAGGAGAGGCTATGAGCTACAGTGGTGTACCATGAGCTTTGCAATCAAACCCTGCCACTTCACTAGCTATAGGAGGTCTTGGGTAATTCGTGTCCTTATCTGCAAAACGAGGACAGTCATGTCCACCTTCCTGGGTAATTGGAAGATTAAATAAGAAAAACCACATACTGGGATGTACAACATGCAGCCAATAAACATGTTCCCTTCCCCCACAGCAGGTGAATTGACTCAGTCCACAGACAAGCATGGAGGTGGGGGAGCTTGTTTGGCTTATCTGTAAAACAGGCTTGCTGGAGGCAGATGGACAACTGCCACACCAGTAGTTTACAGGCAGAAGAGAAGGAAACTGTAAATATGGCTCTGTTACAGGGCCTGAGGTTAAACAAGAACGAGAGACAGTTATAAAGATAAATAAGTCAGTCTCTTAGCAAAAGCGCCAAATGTAAATAATGCCAGGTAACTAATTAGATGTATGAACCAAATGCCTGTCAACATAGCTTTCCATATACACCTTGCAACAAAGGATTGTCACCCCCACCCCAATTCACAGGTGAGCCAAGGGAGGCTGAGAAAGCGTTCATTATCCCAACTCTTCTCTCTCCTTCTTCCAGACCATCTTGTGTTTTTTGCCCAAAACAGCTTCCCCACTTTTCCACTGAAATAGAACAAATTCAAAATCTGATTCCACCTTCCCTTCTCTCATTTCCCTCCTGTTCACCCAGTACTTCAGAGCTCTCCACTCCCCACCTGGAGGTGCTCTGTGCTTCCAGCTCTTCTCCATCCAATCCATCCTGCAGGGACTCCCAGGGGGATGTCACCCTTTCCACAGGCCCAACAAGTCTAACGCTTCCAGGCCTCTAAACTTCCTCCAGGAAGCTGTTCTCACCAACACTAACCTGTAAGAACCTCTGCTTTGTCTAAGCACAGAATTTGCAACTCTGCCTTCATGTTAGAATTACCAGAAGCCTTGCACCACTCTGTTCACCAACAAGCACAAGGGAGGATACTTAGTGTCGTCAGCCATCAGGGAAATGTGAATCCAAACCGCAGTGAGGTGCTGCTCCACACGCACTAGAATGGTTGTAATGAAAAAAAAAAAACATGTACAATAACAAGCGCCCGTGAAGATATGGAGATACTAAAACCCTCAAATACTACTGGTGGCAATGCAAAATGGTACAGTCCTTCTGGAGAACAAAGCCAGCAGTTAGTTTCTTAAAAAGTTAAACAGAGAGTTTAACATACAACACAGAAATTCCACTCCTAGGTAGATATCTAAGAGAATTGAAAACATATAGCCACACAAAAACTTGTATACAAATGCTCATAATATCCAAAAAGTAGAAACTTAAGTGCCCATCAGCTGACGAATGGATAAACAAAATATGGTCTATCCATACGATGGAATATTCACAGCAACAAGAAATGGAGTACTTGGGGGGGGAGGTACTCACAACACCAATGGATCTTAAAAGTATTGTGCTGAGTCAACAGAAGCCAGTCACAAAGAACCACAAATTGTGTCATTCCATTTCTATGAAATGTGCAAAACAGAAAGTAGATTAGTGGTTGCCAGGGAGTGTGGAAGAAATGGGAGCTTGTGGGTGCAGACTTTCTTTCAGGGGTAATCACAATGTTCAAAAGTTGATTGTGGTGATGGGTGCACTATTCTTTAACTATACTACTGAATTTGCACCTTAAATAGGGTCGATTATATGGTATGTGAGTTGTATATAAATAAAGCTGTTATATTTTAAAAATATATCTCCTACCTCCATCATTTCCTTACCGTTCTATATTACTTCCTCTATTTATTTAATATTTATTTGCTGTCTGCCTCCAAATAAAGGTAATCTTAATAAGGGTAAGCTTCTTCACTTCTAAAGTCCCAGTACTTTGAAGACTGCTTAACACAAAATGGGACTGAGTAAGTGCTAGTTGAATAAATGCTACTGTGTGAATATATGAGTAGATGTGTGCTTAATAAAATAAGCATCACATTGTACCCCTTGATTGCACTAATGTACACAGCTATGATTTAATAATAAATAAATAAATAAAATAATAAAATAAAATAAAATAAAGATCAGCAAAAATACAATACAATCCTGCTTCCAGGGCTTTACCCTCAAAGATTTAGATGCAACTGATTTGGAGAGAAGAGACCCTCATCCAGGTCATGGTTCAGGCTTCCTCTGGTGATTTTATTGTACAAGCCAAGATTGAAAACCCAATCCTAAGGCAGTGACATCCTACAAACCTATCTTTTCTGGCTCCCAAACCTCCTACAGTTGCACCCAACCAGGGATGATTGTGCTCCTAATGGGACACTCAGCAATTCTGGAGATAGTTTTAATTGTCATAATTGGGAGGGTGCTACTGCCACCTAGTGGGTGGAGGCTAGAGATGCTGCTAAACATCCTACAATGGACAGGACTGTCCCTACTTCCTTTCCCCTGACCCTGCAAAGAATTGTCTGACCCAAAATGTCAGTAGTTCTGAGCCTGAGAAACCTTGCTATAGCCTATTATCATGTGAATTCCTTGAGGGCGGGAAATTTGTAAGACTCACCTGCACAAATAACCTCAGTATCTGTGGAGAAAGGGGAACACTTTTACACTGCTGGTGGGAATGCAAACTAATATGTTCCTTTTGGAAAGATGTTT